>JAOVYX010017453.1:0-22217 GCA_035668315.1 Drosera spatulata
AAAACAAAGAGAAAAAGAATCGGAGAAGAAGTGATAATGGATAAAGTTATTGTGATATAAAATACTTCCTCCATCACATATTAATTACAACATATACATATATTATATTATTTTATACGTATGAATATAAATCTTTTTTTCGTATCAAATCACGTTTTATCGTCGTACAAGATGTATTAGATTGAAATACGTAACTGACACAATCATTGATACTTCACGATAAATTTATAAAAAATAACATTTGAACATCGTTGCATGCATGTCAAACTTTACATCGACATGCATACAAAGTCAAAACGTTTTAAAATTTTTGGGACGGAGGGAATAAAAAGTAGGGATGTTTTCGTATTTTTGAACAAAAAAAAATCCCATGTTATAATTATTATGGAAAATAAAAAAATACAAATATTGTATTTATTGTGGGATGGAATGAGTATAACTGTTTGATCCGACATGAGAGTTTAAATATATATTGAATTTTAATGAAATTTGATAAACAAAAAAAGAGAATGTTTTTCAGAAATACTGAGATTGTTATAAAAGGAAATAATGGACGATTTTTTTTAGATTATTTATTTATTAAAAAAATTATAAATAAATTGAGACTATAAAAAAAAATATTGAATGTGAATTGGAACGGAGAAATTAGTCCATAACTCAGTTTTCGGTAATTAATAATCCAACCTCAAATTTTGAATAAAATTTCAGATTAGCAGGATCATAATCTAATTTTGTTCTTATCCAACGTTTGAAATGCATGCCAAAATTATAGCTGTTGCAACATGAAGACCCGAAAGATGAGACAATTACCAACTCATGGAGCGTGTATTCCTCAAATCGAGTCCTGTCTTTCTTGCATTGCGAGTCAAGATACCGATTAATCAAAGAAGCATTGGCTACACAGGTAATAATCCAAAATTTTATAATATATATTAATCAAATAAATATATTAATATGAGTTGATTAATTAGATCGTGATGAGATGACGCTGATAGATGAACGATGAAAATCGATATATTTAACTTAAAATAATTGATCAAAGTATTACTAATAAATATATTGATCTTTAAATATATAACAATAACAACAAATCAAGTCTTATCCCATCAAGTAGGGTCGACTACATGAATACGACATCGTCATTTCAATCTGTCATGTACATCATCTTCTATAAGATTATGATATGACATATCATAGTTCAAGGTTTCTCTCATGATCTTTTAGGTCTCTCTCATCCTCTTTTGACATGTGCTAACTCCTAATCTTCAAATTTCCTAACAGAAGTTGTGACTGGCCTGCGTTTCACATGATCATATCATGTTAATCGTGACTCCCTCATCTAATTTTCTACCTAAACCACACCTATTTTTTATCCGAGAACTTCATTTCGTATACCATATATTTTTGTATGTTCACACACCCACCTTAACATTTTCATCTTATTTACACTCATCTTCTATACGTGCTGCCTCCTAATTGTCCAACATTCTGACCCATACAATATAGTTGGTCGAATAACTATCTTGTAAATTTTTTTTTTTAACTTGATAAATATTTTAGGATCACATATAACATCTTTGAAACGTCCTTACATTTCAACATATCTGTTTTAATCCTATGAATATTGATCCTTAAATATATTTAACAAAAATAAAAAATAAGATCATAAATATATAACAATTAATTTACAAAAATATAAACGGTAACTATGATAGCTCTCAGATTTAATATAACTAATAACTATCTATAAATATATAAATATATATATATATATAAAATAATTGAGACAATAGTTAATCAAACCCTAAGATAAAACCTATCCCTCTGTTTCTTTGCACTTCACCCCGACCCCGCCGCCCTCTCCCCTCTCCCCCGCTCGCTGACGCCGCTGGACACCGCCTCGAGCCACCGCCGAATCCACCCAAAGTCACCCGTCCTGTTCGCCTCGCCGCTGCCGGACGTTTCCGCTGCCGACCGCCGCTCCAGCCGAACCCAGCGCCGTCGCCTTGCCTCGCGTCGTCGCTCGCTGGTCATCAGTGACGAGGACGGAATCCACGCGGCTTCCCCCGCTGCTTTGGGTCATCGATTTGCACTGTGGGGTCGTTGTTCATGGTGGATCGAAGTCGTCGTCGCTGTCTTCTTGTATGTCTCTCGTCAAGTTGAAGAAGGACTAAGGGGGAGGGATTGGGCCAGGTCTTGAGACATCCAGAGACATTGGGGAGTCCTTATAATACTATAATCATAGTGTTAAGTTGTTACATGGAATGCTTAACTGATTTGTTCTATTTTATATCGTAGGAGATTGTTTAAAAAATAACATCGAAGACATATTATTTTTGTGTAACCGATAAAGATCGTTTAAATGGTGTGCTAGAATATTTAGGTTTTGATTTAGATGATTAATTATATGAGTGTATAAGATTGTGATTTGGGTAGATATTAGGATGTATGACGATCTTAAATGTGGTGATATTGGTTGAGATTGAATTAATAATTTAATGAGTTGAGAATGAATCAATAAATTAATGAGTTGAAACAATGATTGGGACAAGTTAAAGACTAGTTTGATGGGTGGATTGCGAGGACACTCTTCGCGTGTACGTAACGATAATGAGGATTGGCCGTATTGGCATCAAGGATTGACCATTAGGAAAAAAACTTACTGTGGCAGATCTCATTGTCAATCATTAAGGAGTCGTGTCCCTAATTGGTAGATCGATTTGGAAAACTTGTCATTACTCGCAAATATAAATAAATGCGTTGGTTGGGAAATTAAAATGACGTAACGCAGATTATAAATAAATGGAACGATCATTTTGTTTGGATTTTCTTCATATTATTTATGTATTTCTATTTAGGACCCCTCACTAGGTAATGTGTTATAATCTTATTTGCGAGTGTTTGCTACGATTATGTGTTTGATGATATGCAGGTTTAACGTAATTCACTGTAATTACGTAAATCCCCTGAAGTAAAATAGGACCTATGGTGTTACAAGCCTTTGGCTCACGGTTTATTATTTTATTTTAGGTTTGTTATAGACGGACAATAGGACGTCTTAGGGTGACATTTATTGCACTTGCATTTAGTTTATTTGGATTTTATTCAACAAATATGTAGCGTTATTTTCAGATCTTAGTTTATCTTCTGCAACGAGACATTTAAGATTATTGATGTAATTCTTAAGGTTTTGATTTTGAATGTAATTTTCTTTATTTCTAAGATCTAAACCTTATGAGATTGTAATAATCTTTTTAAGAATTATTATTTTTAACGATGATAATGTCTTGGGAATTTTGTGGTGTTACAACATATCTTTAACTAACCTATGAATGGATAGCTTAATTAATCCACAAAGGAATTTGTTTTTCCTTTCGCTCTCGGCCAGAATTATGTGCACTGATTAGGTTTTTTCACTTCATGAATGTACCTTCCATGTTTGTGTGTATTGACCAGTACTCTTGCAGCTTCATCTGCGAAGGAATGAAGAGGGATTGCTGGATCCGGAAGGGTCAGTATGGGGTATTCCTTATCGATGGGGAAGCGTGGTGATAATGTACAAGAAGAACAAATTTGACAAATATGGTCTTCAACCTAGACGGGTATATATGTTGTCTTTATTATTGGGAAGATTTGATCAAATCATCGACCTGGTTTTTCAGAAGTACATTGTTTTGATACACGTGATTGCCCATGCAATTTGGCCAACTTGTAATCATAACATTACAAAGATCATCAGTGTATGGATCAACGTTGGATAGCTTAATTAGTCCACGAAGGAATCCACACAAAAGAAGTTGGTTGGAAAGAATGGCATGAGTGCGAAGTGAGTTCATGGTCCTTGTAACAAGGAGGAAATAAAGTGTGATTCTCTTATTATTCGTGCTGTGCTCGATTATACCGCTACGCTCACAACGTCTCCTCCTCAAGTCTTTATCATGCTGTGATTTTGTAGTCTCGGCAATTTAATTCGTATTGGGGTTCAGGTGAAAATTTTATTGATGAAAAATCTTGCAGGTTGATGAAGAGTTGTGAAACGTTAGGAGTTCCATCATTTAGAAGATTTAAAAATTATTTAATATGTGATTTTTATTGATATGATGTTTTTTTATCTTGTTTTATAAACCGCTAGCTGTCTTGGAGCTGCTTAAATGTCTTTGCCTTTTGACAATTGCTTTGTAAACTCAACTATGGAAAAAAAAATAAAAAATCATCAGTGTATGGATCAAATTAAATTCGCCGCACCAAAGTCAATGGAAAAACCTGTTAACCAAATCCTGCAGAGTGTACAGCCTGGCTTATCATCCTTCTTGTCTTCACTGGATTCTAGAATATCTGACCCATGTTAATTCTCCATTGTTAATTCTCCATTGTTAATTCTCACCGCCACCGTAAACATTACAAAATTTTACTAGCATAAAGCAGATTAGCAGACATGAGACATGTGACACGTGTCTGCGCTCTGCACAAAAACTAGTGCATTATTTCCGAATTAAACTAGTCTGTCCGCGTAAAAAAGATTTCATTTCTTGTAGATATAAGTAAAAAAAAACTTATTTATGAGATGAATAAACGATATTTTATAAAAATTTATCGTAAAATGTTAATTATAATACATGTCACGAATTATAATTGTGTGACAAAATGACATTCATATCATATCGTTTACTAATATAAAATAACGTATTCAAATACGTAATAAATAATACGATTACTGTATATTGTAATTAATATGGGACGGAGGGAATAATTTTTTTTCTTCACAGTCGGTCGATACGAGAAATCAACTCGAAGATGTTTTATCACCTCGGTAACAAATTCATAACATGTTGTTTGTTCGATGTGGTTCTACAATTATAAGGTTTAATTGGAGGAGCAAGTTGTACTGGGCACCAAACTCATCCAGTCATTGTTGGGTTGGCTTGAGTTGCTACATGCTTTGGTGGCAAATCCCATCAACGACAACGGCCCAGCAACACTGGGACAGTGTGTTCATTATCGCAATAAAACAGGCCCAAAGACTTTCCTTTTAAGGAGGGCCAAAATGCCTTTGCATGTCACAGTCCTTGGCCTTAATCAAGAGGGGGCGGCGGGTGGTGAAGCCCCCATGGACAAGGAGATCCCATTTCTTCATCGATTACTATCATGATTAGGAAAAAGAGGGGATGCAGTAAATGATTATAGTAATCGCAATCATGTTGGTTGTAATTTCTTTCTTAATTTTTAAAAGAAATTAAATTATTTTTTATTCATAAAATTTAAAATTTAAAATTACATCTTGATTTTGTTAGGATTGTAGTTACTGCAACATCACATCCCTGTTATGATTCCCATGACTAATACGGATTATGATAATGGCATCGTTGGAGTATATGTCAACCATATACTAATTTTGAAATAATGCTTATTAGACAAAATAACCCTAAAGTTATTTGGAGTTTACATAGGAAAACAAAGTTTAAGATGTTCTATATCAAATTGAAAGCTCAAACACCACTTTTAGGAGGAAGTGACAGAAGCTCAAAATCATACGTGTTTTCAATACTTCTTTTAAAAGAAATTGGTCCAATGTCCATGGTCGATTTCGTAACAAAGAATCAACATTTCTCATCCAATCACATAAAACGGCACTTCAATTGCGACATAGCCGTTTTTATTTCATAAAACCATGGAGAGAACTCATCATAATCAGAGAAATCTTTAAATCGTACACTATCATTAGAAAACGAATTGGAAATCTAATCAAAAGACAAATCATTCCTAATCAACTAATCACAATCGTTTTCTCCTGCTAATATCACACATTTCTAAACAGCACGGCAGAGTCATCACCACAACCAACCACTCACACTCTGATAACCACTAAACTCACTGGACTCACCCGGCCCAATCACCCGGCCCATGGACCCCATCTCGGGCCAGGCCCATTCCCCCTCCGCACCCCAAACCCTATCTTCCGCCGCCGCCGCCGATTCCCACAAACCACCACCAGTCGCCGCCGCCGTCTCCGCCGCCAATCGCCGCCGCTTCTCCTTCTCAATCATCATCATCGGGATCATCTCCGGCTCCTCCGCCACCTTGCACAGAAACGCCACCATCTGATCCGGCCGCCGGTCGGTGACCGCGATCCTCCTCGCCATCGCCGCGATCTCCGCGTCCATGGCGATTTGATCCTCCGTCAATCGATTGATTTCGAGCATTAGAGGTTGCATTTCAGGGGAATCGAGCGGTGGCGGTGGCGGCAGCGGTGGAGGAGGAGGGCGGTGACGGCGGTTGATGTGTTTGAGGAGGTGGATTTGGCCGCGGAGGAACCATTGGTTCGCGAATTCCCATGCGTCTGGATCGACCTTCTTGAATCCCTATATAATCATTACATCGTATCTTGATCGTTAATAAAATCTTGATTATGTTACAGACGATGAGATTTTGTTACGATCGAATGTTAGACCAATAGCAATACCTCCAAAGCAGTGTAGTGATATATAGGTGAGTCGTGAGATGTAACGATGTGGTAGTAACATGATGTGTTAAATTGTTGATATGTGTTTAGTGGACTTACATAGGTATTGAGCTGACGGACGAAGCTGGAGAAGTTGGCGTGCTTGAAATGAGAAGGCAATATCGTCGACGAGAACACCAGTGGCTCGACGACGATAAAACTGTTATTCGCTCTACCCCAAGTGATCTCATTATCCGTTGAAGGGTCGCAGACAATTTGGTAAGTTTTTGCAATGAATGGAGCGATGGCCATGTCATTTGTCCTCTTGATCATCTTGATATCATCCACGATATGGGAATCGAGTAATGTACAATGAGGCCGAGGACGAGGAGTGATAGTGAAGTCCAATGAGGTGATAAAAGAAAGGAGGAGGATGTCGTGGCGGTGATGCCCAGGGAGATTTTGGTCCCATGTTGTCTTTTTTCTCCACCTTGGCATTCATTGATATTTTTTTTATGTTACACGTATCACATGAAAGATTTGTTCGGCCAGCATGGATTCGTTAGTCACTGTGTTAGAACATGTTGGACGTGCTTGACGTAGATGTAACGAATGACTTACGTAATTCGACCAACTGTTTTCATTTTGACCTCATGGCCTTCTTAATGTACCCTATTATTATTTCCGATGTTGATCCGACCATATGTTAGGGACATAATATGTGAGCTCAATCCTAAATCTCGAAGAGACACGATATTCTCGTAACCTTACCTAGTGCCTT
Source organism: Drosera spatulata (assembly GCA_035668315.1). NCBI lineage: Eukaryota > Viridiplantae > Streptophyta > Magnoliopsida > Caryophyllales > Droseraceae > Drosera > Drosera spatulata. Next base: position 7,221 of record JAOVYX010017453.1, read on the forward strand.
CCTTATAGTATGGAGGGGGCTTATAGAGATAAGTTTATAACTTATGTGACAAAATAATCAAAATCATTGTAAAATCGTACTATCTTCGTCCTATAATTATTGTTACGTTTTTATCTCATTGTACTATTCAGCACGTAATTTGAAAGGTTCGTTACTCATTTAAACGACACAATTTAATTTTTTTATTGACACATGGTTATAATACATAACGTTTATTATCATTAACGTTTCACGATATTTTATCAAAAAACAATATTTGATTGTCCTATAATACCGATCAAATTTTTTATCGTTATGCGTATTCAGTAAAAGAAATTATAATTTTTTGGGACGTTTCACAACATGCTTTACTGAGTAACGTAATATGCGTCGGTGGACTAGTATTTTTTATAAGAAGGAAGACGGTGGAGTAGTATTTTTTAGTTTCTCTAAATGGACATGATGGCAATATCTTGCACATAGAAATCATTTGGCATTGTGGTTTTGCCCGATTCGGTTGAATAAATTTTGTGCTTTTCACGTTAAATGAATCGATGGGACAGTCCACCTCTCATAACTCGACACCTATGTATATTTTCTTTCTCTTTAATTGGATTTGCATGTGAAATTTTTAATTCAATGGTTGCTTTCAATTCATGTGTCGCGTTGAAGTGGATCCACGACACGAGATCGATCTGGTGAGCTAACCCTTTTATGTTCAGCCAATAAAAACATTGAAAAGGCAATCAAAAGTCAAGTGCTAGGGAGAAGGATGAGAAAGGTAAGTCACTGAATTTGGATGGGAATGTTTCTAAGTTTTCTACACTGCATGCTGGATATGATGTCTAAGCTAAGCTATGTCATGTTATGTTGAATTGGGTTTATAGAAGGATCCCATCGATAAAATGGACGACTCCAATCGATTCGATTCCATTTGATAAAGGCGGCTTTGGTTTCTATTTTTTCATCGAATTCTCGTGTAAAAATGAGTGGAGCATTATCTTGAGATACAAGTTTGTGGATATGCTTAACTAACTTTATTTGTTTTATTAATTTCAGAATATTTTGGAGATCATATTATAAGACTAATCGATACATCCTTTTCATATCCCGTATTTGCAGATCATATTACTTGTATTCATATGAAATTGAGGGAGGTCGTTTTTGGTATGCAAAGCCAATATTTGATTGTTCCAATTCCGTTCAAATCAAACTAATTCGTCCTGTAAGATCTGACAATCGAGGAGGCAGATTTTTAACCTCATATGGCCTCAAGCGCTTAACTTCAAAATCTCTACAATATGACCATTATTTCACGATTAAGAGATGCCAAAACAATTACTCCCTCTGTCCCATGGACTCCCTCCGTCTTATAATAAATATAACATATGTATATATAAATAATAAAGTTATTCATGTTACGAATTATTTGTGGAACGATCAAATATCGTTTTATATAAAACTAGACCTACATCCGTGATAACCCTTACATCTCGAATGATATAGATGCATTTTTGTTCATTTGTTATCGTATATTTTCATCTTATTCCTATCTTTGGTTTGGTTGTACTTCTTTAACCTGTAAATTTGATACAATATGGTTGTTTTTATGTTAAAGTGAATTGATGATGCTTATTAATGATTTGACTCAAACCGTTCATATCATTATAAATATATAATTCAAATGTAGAAGATTTTTTTGGTTAGTCATCTACATGTCACTATCTTATTAACTAATAGTTATGCATATATCAATATTTTATTGGTTTAAACATATTAATTTTTTATTGATAATTTGAAATTGAAACGATGAGGTGAAACAATCTTCAAATGACTTACTCTGTATTTACATTAATTATCACTGTTGCTCATTGTTTCTCTTGAAATTTATCCAGTATTCTATCATCGAGAAAAAAATTCCATTAAATAAACAATAAAATAAGTGAAGAATAGAACCGACATGCATTATGAAACATAACATGGGAACTCACCAGCAACTCGACTGACACTAACGGCTCCAACATCTTCATACCCTTTTCACACACTCATGGACCCCACCAACCAGTGCTCTCCACGTCATCACCCCCACCCTCCTCTCTCCCTCACCCATCTCCCACCGTTGAACCACTCCACCCCACTCACCAACGGTCCAGATCTCCCACACCAAATCCCCCATTTACCCCTATAATCCCACCCCACCTTCCCAACCCTCAGGGACATTTTCGTCAATTAACACACAACTAATCACAGCTATCATATTCAGTAAACTCAGTTTCAAACACACTTGACCTCTCAACAGAAATCACTCATGCTCAAACAAACAAACCAACACAGAGCAGTAAACTAGAGAGAGAGAGAGGAAACTAGAGAGAGGAAACTAGAGAGAGAAAACTTCGACGGCGGCGATCGACGGCGATGCTGGACGGACTGCTCGGCCGCGGAGCCTTCTACACGAAATGGTAACTCTCAATTCATCTCCATCGATTGGATCCATTTGTGCTTTGAATCTGTGGTTTTTGGTTGAATTTTGTGGAGATTGATGGTTTTGGTGTTGTTGTGGTGAAGCAAGGGGCTGATTAAGATGACGAGGACGCGGATCGAGGCGATAAGCAGGAAGAGGAACGCAACACTGAGGTTTCTGAGGAAGGATATCGCCGATCTGATTGCTTGTGGACTCGAGGACAATGCCTATGGCAGGGTAAATGGTGGAGATCTTGAATTTGAAGTGAATTGGAGTGGTTGTGGTGTTGTTTTAGAATTTTGGTGATTTGAGTGGTTTTAGATGGTTTTGTGTTGTGTGCGTGTGTTTTGTGTTTGGGGTGATTTTGATTTTTAGGTTTTTGTTTTGGTTGGCTAGATGTGTGTTTGAGTGTGGGTATTCGTGTCGTTGATGTTTAATCGGGGTTCTAATTTGTCGATGTTCGGTTTGTGTTGTCTGCAAATCAATGTTTAATTGTTTCGTGAAGAAATTGAGGGTTCTGTGCCGTCGTGTGACTGATCCCAGTTTTATGTTAGCTGTTAAGCACTCCAAGGTTGAACTGCACTTTGCAATTGAACTTTAGGTCATTATTTTCTAGCTTGACAAGTTGTTGCATGTAGTTTTTTTCTCTGATTTTGATATGCTAGTCAAGCAAAGTTTGAAACCGATGTACTGTGAATGAAGTATATACCGTATTGAGTGTAAAATTGATATATTTGATGTTTATTTGTGCTTTGTGTTATGTGTGTTGTCCTTGATTGTTACCTACATTCACTCTTATGGAGTATATTGTTTTTGGTAATTCTGTATTATACGGTGCTTACATTGTGGGAAATGGAAAAGAAATTAGATCTGTTAATGTAGTGAAAAATAGCTGTTGTCCCCTTGATCTAAGTGGTAAAGGCTTATGCATATTTAATTTATTTAATCTCTTTCATTTTTATTGTAACAGACTGGAGGACTTGTCGCCGAGCTGGTTCTTACTTCATGCTATGACTTCATTGGTTATGTTTGTGAAATCATACTGAAGCAGCTAGCAACGATGCAAAAGAATAGGTATGATGGCTATATTTCCTTGTTCGAAATTCTTGGTAGCCTTATTTCATTATATGTGATTATTCCTGTGGGAGAGTGTGCGGGTAGTAAGCAGGGATCAGCAATAAAATGGTCAAGCCATATATATTGCCCCTTTTCATTGAAGAGGGCTCATATAAGTAAAGTGAAGCAAACAGAAAGATATATTTGAGTTTACAGTGACAAATTTAAAGTAAATGTAAGAATAGATACTTAAACCTTTCTTATTGATGCTTTATTCTCTCTCTCCATTTTGTGAGAAAAGGCATGTAGAATCCAATTCAGTGGTAAAGACATTGCTGACTCAAGAACAGCTAGTAAATGGCTTTCTTGTGGACGCTTTATTCTTCTTCCACTTATCATTGGTTGGCAACTTTGGCGTAATTGGATAGCTATATTGATCTGACTTAGCATATGCTGCATATTAGTAGCATGCTGCGACCCCGCACAGCGATGTCTACTTTTATTTCCATCAATAACTCATTGTTGGCTTTGAGTTTGCAAATACTCATTGCCATGTCGACAGTTTAGATCTACTCCTTTACATTAGAATCATATCCCAAATTCTTAGTAGAATGGAAGAAGGGTTATAACATTACCCCTCCCGTTCAAGCATCTCTGATCTTGCAGCACATCTGTCATAATTGCAGCGAATGCCCTGAGGATTGCAGGGAGGCTGTGGCATCTCTCATGTATGCTGCAGCTAGATTTTCTGACTTGCCTGAGCTCCGTGACCTTAGAAACATCTTTCAGGAAAGATACGGAAGCTCTTTGGAATTGTACGTGAATCAGAAGGTATTTTGTACATTTAAGTACCCTCAGTTACACTTAACTTCATAAGCGTTCTGTACCACTGACCAGCTGCTTTTGTTCATCATAGCTTGTTGAGAATATAGCTCCAAAGCCACCTTCTACAGAGAAGAAAATCCAGCTAATGCAAGAAATAGCATCTGAGTTTTCGCTGAAGTGGGATTCCCGGGGATTTGAGAAGAGAATGGCTAATCCTTCCGCTTCGAAACTGGTAAAAGCTGTTTATCACTATTCATTACAGTAGCACTAATCCGCATTACTGCTGAGAAGTGAGGGTATTTGTATTTCCTACCCAAACCATGTATCTAATTGATTGCAAGATGAGAATTCGTGGGCATCTCCTTGACTTATTTCACTGGAAATTTAGTGAGTAGAAACTGAATCACTTGAAATGGAACTTGCATGAATTTTTGTGCTATTCTGCAGGATACTCCAAAAGCTCATGTCCCTCATACTGCTGCTGAGAGCAGTGAGTCTCCGTCTGCCGAGGAATTTGCCCATAAGCCTGAAAAGTTCAATGGTATTGTGAAGGAAATGAATGAAGCAAAGTATAAAAATAAGGCGAGAGATGCTGTGTTAGATAAGGGACACCATATGCATGTCGGGGGTGAGGGTGTTGTACTCAAGGAGAATAAAATGATCCACAGGTTCCCTGGGCCGGAAGTGGCTAGCAATGGATCTAAGCAACCTAATAGAGAAGAAATGTTCCAGAAAAGGGAGGAACTTGACTTGCCTGTGATGAGGCGGTTGGATGCTCAAGATAGCTCGGCACATGAGTTTTATGGGCTAAAAGATGTGGTGGAAAGTCGAGCTGGTGAAACCGGGGTGCATGATATCAACAGGAAAAGGGATCATGGCGTGCCATGTCGGAGGAGAGAACTTACAATTGATTCACAAGTTTCCTGGACTCCTAAAACTACGAGTAAAGGAACTGCTAAAGCTGCCGAGCTTTACTCTTTGGACAGACTAGAACCTGTTGATGGCCATGCACAACTCAAGGGAGATGTGAACAGAAAGCAAGATGAACCAAAAGTAGACATGCGGAGCAGTTCGCCTCAAAGAAGAGCTGAAAAACTGCGAAGTAGAAGTGAGATGGGGCTTCTATCTGCTAGCAGAAACAATGATGGTGAGACTTGTTCCGGAAATGGCATAGCTGAAATCGCTCGTTCAAATTCGAATGGCTCAAAGCCAAATTTTAGAAGTGCTATTCCTCCTCCCTATGTGAAACCGAGAAAGACCAACAAACCAAGAGATCGGATGGATTTGATAACTCCTGAAAGGAGTGTTCCTACTGGGGACGGTTTGACTTCTCTGGATGGCTATGATGCGGAGCAGCTTCCTACTAGGAACAACCTCGGCAACAGTGATAGGCATCATACCGTACGGGAGGCTGAGGACACACATGGTGGTCATACAAACGAGTACTACAAGGATGATAGTATAGGGGCTCCTACTCCCAGACGAAGATCATCAAGCCGCAGAAGGCACTCAAAATCAGCATCGTCTGGCGATGGGAATAGCAATGAAGAGGAGGATAGGGTTGTCCGCAAAGCTTCCAGCAGTAGAAGGCGAGGTGAACCAAGAAAGGGCCTGCAGATGGTGTTCGATGATGACCGATGCAAGAGGAATGATGATGAGGAAAAGATGATAGACAAGCTGTTGCAACATTACTGCCAGAAACCCCCAACTGTGGATTATACGGGTGGAAGGAGGCATCGCACAGTTGAATCTGTCGATGCAAGTGTGCCTTTGTTTGACGAAGCAAGAAATGGGACTAAGGCAGTTCCACATCCAGTGCAGCTGTCTGCAAGGTCAGTTTCCGCACCTCGTCAGCCACTACTTCCGTCGGAGCCGAAGAAATTGTTCTCTCGTGCTGCGTCCTTCCAGCCGGACATGTTATCTCCTGCTAAGCATGTCCACCCCAAGTTACCGGATTATGATGATCTAGCGGCTCGATTTGCTGCTTTGAAAAGAAATAAAGACTAATAAGGCTGGGAAATTTTAAACCTTCCCCCGTCGCACAAGCCTTCACGCAAGGCATTGACCCCTACCAAGCATGATGCATCTCGATGGATATAAAATGCGTACTCTCTCGAGCCCTCATCCATCAAGGATTTAATCACGCCAGTAACAGGAGACGACCCAAGCTTTAATAGGTGAAGGGTGTACTCTCGTTTGTGTTCTTTTCCGGAGGCTTTTTTCCGCCTTGCTAGGTCGTCGGTGGCTGTTTTCCGCCTTGCTAGGTCGTTGGTGGCTGTATTCCTGATTCAGTAGCAGATAGATGTATTCTTTTTTCCCTCTTTTCTGATTGTTCTACATGTAATATCTTGGAAAGTTATACATACGCTGTCAAAAAAACGAGCACATTGGTGTTCAAAGTCAGCATTGAATCCCTTGTGTACAAGAAGCACCTTGTCTCATAGCTGGGAATGGAATGGATCTTCCAAGAGGAACAATGAGCTAAAGGGTTTGGTGTCAGAATAAAGGCCAAACCGACGTCTGAAACTGTCCTGCTCCAACAACTCAGATTTCGATACAACCAGGAATCTAAAACTCAGCATCTTCGAAATAATAGGAGTAACATACTTTCAATGGCGAGTTTCAGCATTTCGTCAATGGAAACAAACAAGAAACAATTTTTTCAGCAACGAGTGAAGTAAGTCTTTTTTCGGAAATGGCTCACCCAATTTCCATAAGAGTCAAGTAAGTCTGAAAGAGAGATTGATGATAGAATTTACATGGGTCTCGGGTATCAGTAGACACAAAGCCTGTGCAAACTGCGCCAAGCTTTGTTACAACAAACTTTAGTATCCACCAAGTATTTCTGCAAACACAACAGCAGTTTCAATGACTGCAAACAACCTGGACGAACAGCTAGATTGAGCAATGGCACCTCATGCAGGAAAGATAAAATAAGAGCTCATGCTGAAGCCACAAGGATTTGAACAGCCAAATTACCGTGCGATTGTAATCAGCTAGAGCAACAAAACATCCTTCGACCACCCTCTTGGGATCTATTTTGCAGCTTTATTCCTCTCGGACGGGAAGGGGCATTTCTGACTAATCTCTTAGCTGCAACAATGGTACTTCTGTGAGTATCAACTTAAAGCAAAAAAAGCCCCCTCACTATAGTTAAGATTTTATGCTTACAAGGCGTAGTAAGTTAGTAACAACTTACACAACAGTACTTACAGTTACATAAAAAAAAAATCGAGGAAAGATTAAAATGCTTCAACTACCCTCAGCATCAACTCATACAGATGACCATTATAAAGCATCGAGCAATTTTCAGCAGAAGAGCAGAATGCATAATGAAATTGCTGTATTTTAGTTCTAGCAAAAGGAAATCAGGCTCCCTTGTCATCTAAATCGAAGTTCTGTTCTTGATTTTTGGGGATAAGTTAATTTTTCTCAGTATGTTATTTTCTTGTATTTACTCACTTTGGCATGTGAACAAGGTGCTAAAACCAGGCCCAGCCTGATGCTAAACTTACTAGATGTCATGATAACTTACTAGCAATCAAGTGTACAAAAAATATAAACGATGACATGGCAGCTGAACTAGCATCCATCATAAAACTGCAAACACCCAAATTTTAAGGGCAGGTTCAATGAATCAAGATCACAAATCTCGCAATATTAAGTAAACTACCATGTTGCTGCCAAATTTCGGACCAAGTAAACCAAAAAAAATCTTATGTCAGCCTACCGCCTCACTTATCATTTGAGATAGAGAAGGGAAACTCACCAATTTCAAAGAATAGCTCATTCACATTCTGTGCGCTTTTAGCAGAAGTTTCAAAGAAATGCAAGTTATTGTCCTTTGCATATTGCTCACCCACCTGCAACAGGATACACATTTCCAAATATCTCGGTTATCATAACTCTACCATAACGACACACGACTTGAAAAGTAAAGCACACAAGTATTACTTAGATGTTCTAAAGTGCTAAAATCAAATTTTGTAGTCCTACAGAAAAATTGGTGAAGACTAATAATAATTGTATAACGAACATATGCATTACCTCATTATCCACCTTTCGCTTTGTATCCAGGTCTGCTTTGTTTGCCACCAGCACAGTAAACATATTTGGGTTTCCTAATACAACGAAGAATGTTTAGAAGAACAATTACAGAGGATAGAATTTAGACAACGATGTTAATGTTATGGGGGATAATTTCTGCATGAATACTTGACAGGCTGCTGTCATCAGCAGCTATAAGAGGGTAAAATTGTCAAAAGAGGATAGCATGACGGCATGATCTCTAACAAGAAGTGGATTTCAAATTTTGACATAAAGGGATTTTTTTTCCTGACAAACGCTGAACTTTTCTACAAGAATGACAAGGCAGTTGAGCAGTATTTGGACTACGAGAGAACCAATGTGAATTGGTAGAGACAATTTACTTAGAACAAGTTGATATATAGTTCACGTTGCTGAAGGGAGACGCATAAGATAATTTTGACAAGAAGCAGCAATAGATACTGTGATGATACCTAGGAATATTCTTAATCAATGGTCAGAAGATAAACATCTATAGAATAGAACACCTATCACAATATAGAAAGTTTCTTGTTAAAGTTTCTTGTTGTCATCTCATCCTAAATGATATACAATGACATGAATAAAGAGAAACTTGAGAGAAAAACCAGCAAAAAAAGCTGCAAGATTGGCTTAAGTGCCAAGAGGGAAACAACTAATAAATATTAAGGTTGCTACAAGTACCATCATGTAGGACATTATCCTAGGTTTCTTACAAGAAAATATCAAGGGAAGTATGACCCTGCAAGAAACCGTACAATACCCACCTTGTCTTTGCAGTTCTTGGACCCATTTTTTTGCTTTCTCAAATGATTCCTACAGTCAATTACGAAGCCAATGCCATCAGGTGAAATGCCAGCAACTCTAGAATTACCTTTTTAAGTTGTCAAATGTAGTTGAAGGAATGTAAGTAACAAATTACCATGCTTGTAATATCATAGACAACAACAGCTGCTGCAGCTCCACGATAATACATTGGAGCCAAGCTGTGGTATCGCTCTTGCCCAGCCGTGTCCCATATATCAAACTTAACAGTGGCTTCGTTCAACGACAAAACTTGAGTGAAGAAGGCTGCCCCTATTGTGGATTCCTGCAACTCGCCTTCAAATCAGAAAGACCACAGAAAGGTAAAAGTACAGAGCTAAAGATCATTGCTGCATGCTGTGAAGTGTATAAATTCTGGAAAGTTAACTTTCTTTGGGTATGAATAAAGGGGAGAAAGTTCAACAAACATAACCTGGAACTCAAAGAACTGCCCTTTGACAAATCTCAAAACCAAGCTTGTTTTTCCTGTTCCCATGTCTCCAAGCAGTACCTAAAAAATCGTGAATCAGTCAAGCCATGGATCTCATATCCCGAGAATTACTTCTGATCAAGTAAGAAACGGGAAGAACAACTTGCATTACTCCTATACGTAAATTAACATCACCCATTAAACGAATGATCCCTTTACATGCAATTTCTAAGTTGCACTGAACAGCATGAGATCCACCTTCCACATTCTATCCATGATTGTAATATATAGATCGACTATCATGGCCAGATGTATTAACTTAATAGATGAAGCGATGTCTATCTAGTAACACACTATGCTCCAGCAAGTTCGAATTGAATCATCAATCATGACTTGGCCACCTCAGCCATTGCTACAGCTTATTTTAATCAAGTACGCCTACATTCTAAGCTTTACTCGATCGCTTAATCATCTTGATAACCAACAGAAACCTTAACCCTAGATGCCCAACCTCCAATGCCACCACCAACCATAGAACACCAGCAACAAAAAAATCCCGCTTTCCTAATTCACAAACTAAGCAGAGATCGGAACAAGGAACCCCAGGCCACGACACCACATCAGTGTCGCAATCAACATCAACCAGCCACCTCAAAACCCTTAGAAAACATCATCATCCATCATCACCAATCACCACCATTCAATCCAGACCCATCTCAAATCCCAACCCCAAGATCAAAGTCACCATATTATAATCGGGCATGCAACATAATCAAAATCCCAAATCAAGATCAACCAAACTCAGATGGGCAAAATCAGAAACTTTCAACATTAGGGTATTGCACAAAATCATAAAACCAAGAACAAAAAGAAAGACATACCCACCAGCTTGGCTTGTATATTCTTGCTGCTCCCCGCTCTTGCCATTGATTTCAATTTTCAACAACACCCAAAATCACCTTTTTTTGCACAAACAAACCCTTCAAGGGGAAGGAGAAATCCAAAAAAGGTGGGCACTGAAAAAAGTTCGACCCAATGAAGAGCAACAGATTGGGAAAAGCTTGACTGAGATGAAAAACTTCAAACAAACAACAAATCAAGCAAAGGGGAGACTGACTGGTAGGTTTTGGTCCAGTTTCATTGACTGTTAAGTATATGAGGCTTCTTGAATTAATTGGTGAAGTATAGAGATTTCAACAAGGAAATTGATTTGGTTTGGTCGACTCAATTTTTTTTTTTAAATTTTGGATTCGAATTTGATTGACCTAAAAATTTAGGTTGGGAGACTTGTTAATTTTGATCAAAATTTTATCCGATATTAATAAAAGATGTTTTATCAATGTTCAAAAAATTAATTAAAATACACATAATCTGATCCGAACATCCTCAATTGATTTGTGTTGCAGGTGAGAAGTTGACGCTGAGTTAGATGTGGCTACCTCTATCTATCGTTTGACGTAAGATCAAGACTTCTCAACACATTTGGTCGAGTTCCATTGACTTCTCAACAGTAAAACGTTCTCAGCGGTAAAAAGTAAAGCTATTTTAATTAAATATGTAAATTTAATATAAGTTTTGATCGATGTTATGAAATAATTAAAATATTATTTTTTGAAAAAATATCGTAAAATATTAATGATTATAAACGTTATATATTATAACCTGAGATCAATAAAAATATAAATCATATCATTTATATGAATAATGAAATTTCTCAAATTATTTATAAAATAATATATGAAATGAAAAATACTATAAAATTTATGAAAGGGAGGAAGTAGTTTTTTTAAAAAGTAATCTTGAAAAAAGATCTAGTTATAGTAACAAATTCCGAATTAAATCACCTAAACGATGACTTGTAATCGTTCAATCGACAAATGATTGTAATTCAGATACTTTGCAGGGTTTGATCTCTTAATGATCATATTGTTGACATTCGAAAGTAGAGTTTGTCATTGTGCCACTAGTAAGATGGCTTTTGGTCACATTTTTTTTTATGAGGGAAGGTTTGGTCACATTCTTGATCATGGTCTGTTTGAGACATACTTGAGTTATCAGTTGAGACGTTTGGGTGAAACTGTGAAAAAGCATGCAAACTCGTGTAAATTAGGTAACTTGATTAAGTTTAGATGACATTGGCGTGATAAAGTGTGCTAATACATAGCTTAAATTAGGGGTTAAAATCTCAGGGTGACCAAAAAAACTATATATACAATGTATATTGTTGATTGTTTTCTCGTAAATGAGTCGGTTCATAACAAAGTCTACAATGTTGATTATGTTGTCAAGCGACATACTACACATATGGGAAAATGATGATTGATTTTAAATCAACTATATAAATTGATTTTTTTAATCAAAAATGGAAAGATTTTTTTAGAATATTTTGTACCTGAAATCAGCTACATTAAATCTTTTCTTATTTGATGAAAAATAAGTCAACATAATTGATTTTGAATCAGACTCGACAACCCCTATATATATACCTTATAGCTTATTCTATTGTCCATAATATCATGCATTTCTCTTCAACTTTTTATTTAGTAATATCTAAACAGACATGATGTTAATGCGTTCCAAGTTAGAAATTAGTTAAGTCTCTAATTCATGCATGTTCCATTGTACCCACTCCAACAGAACTTAACGTGGGTAGACTGTAATCTGGGAGAAGAAGTCTATATTGTCATAAGCGAAGTCTACGATGTCAATTTTGGAACCTTACAATTCTTTGATGTAGCTGAGTTGCTTGGTTGAATTGGTATTCCCTCGCTCTGGGTCATTTTCTTAGAAACTCTTTAATTTGACCGTTCAGAATAACAGAATCTAAAATGAATAAAAGAATAAAAAATCAAAATCTAAAACTATCCAAAATCAAAATCATCATGATAAATAAAATGATCACTAAAAAAGGATGGCTGAAACATTCTGCTCGAAAAAATCATAAACTAAAACATTGAAATCCACTTCTCTTTTTTTTTTTTTTTTTTTTTTTTTTTTTTTTTTTTTTTTTAAATTTCATTTGTCTATTTCTGATTTTTTATTTTAAAAAATAGAAAGTTATTTCTAACGGTTTGGATTTATTAGTCAGAACATCCAAAACAAAAATTCAGAATAAAAAATCATACCATGCAAAACCTTAGTTGTGAGCAAAAAGAATATGTTGTTAATAATATGTGATGCAGTAATTTTACAGTTGCGATCAAACATTAGAAATTTCAAAAATAAAACGAAAAGTGAAAAGTTAGAACCATCGGATCCTTGTTGGCAACACTAGCATTGAGCTTTCCTTGATCGATCATTATAAATCTATAATATAAAAGTTGATTTTTTATGATCGGGAGAAATGAGAATAAAATTGAGAAATTGAAAAGTTTCATATTAAGTGGACAGAGAAAGGATGTAAAAAATGAAAAATGAAGTTAAAAAATAATTAAAAAGATTTAATGGAACCAAGAGGCATTAATGGATGTACACTTTTTTTTGGTAGGGAGAAATGAGAATAAAGTTGAGAAGTTAAAAAAATTAAGAAGTTGAAAATTTTCATATTAAGGAGAAGGAAAAATAATGTAAGAAGTGAAACATGAAATGTAAAAATAATTAAAAGGGTTTAATAGAATCAAGAAACATCAATGGAGGAGTAACCACAAAAAAAAAAAAAAAAAAGATCTACATGTGTATTATAGATTGTAAGTTACTAATAGTAGGAATTTTTTATTCCTTTTGTGCTGGTAAGGGAAATATGAAATGGAAAGCTTATACTCCCTTCGTCCCAATTTAATAATTCCCTCCGTCTCATATTTATTGAAATATTTTGATCGGATATGTGAATTTATGCGAGTATTGATTTTGCGTAGATTTTGATGAAGAAAAAAATATTTTTTTGGAGGTAGTGGGTTTTATTATAATACTTGTGAGAGGAATGGTGAGTGTACTGTAACAGATGAGATTGATTTGTATTTTTTTTATGTTAAAAGGTTTTCAAAAGAGGAAATGTTGTCATTTTTTTGAGACTGACCAAATTAGCAATTAATATGGGACGGAGGGAGTACAACACCTTTCTTTTTTGTTAGTCCGAATATAAATACAACATTTATACTCTATCCTTATTAGTATAATGAATTTATACTCTAAGAGAAGGTGGATCTACAATCTCGCTCGGTCTCATCATCGGGATCCTTTCCCATGCCCAAAGCTGTAGAAGAATAGCGCAACCATCGAATCTCAGTCTGGTGTGGTCATCCTCAGATCTAGTCATTTTGAAACACCGACAGAGAGTCCTATATAAAAAAGTCAAAATGACAGAGCCTCAAGAATAGCTGGAAATCTCACCCCAGCAATTAAGGACATGAAGTCACATGAGTGGGACCCCCCCGGTGCCATCTGGAAAGAGTTGGGATCCGATCAAATGTAAAATGTATGCTCTACCAAATCTAGTAACTGTCAGCTCGTCCACATCAGCCGGTAACTCTTTGAAGTGAGTGCGAAGTCAGAAAATAGTACAATATGATCTCCGACGGCCACTACGAGTCAATTCTAGAAGCTAACAACACAAGGCGTAATAGTCGCCTTCAGTAGGAACGATGATCGGCGTCCCATAGCTACGAAAACCTAACAATAACGCTACATCCTCTAGCGTGACTGAAGCCTCCCCAGATCGAAGATGGAACGTGTGTGTCTCACGTCTCCACCTCTCAACTAATATTGTAATCAACGAATGATCGATGAGTATGTCTACTATCATGTGGAATCATCGAAATCCTACTCCGACTGACGTAAGCCAATCCAATATCCTCGGATGTGGGTCCCAAGAATGAAATCGTGTAACCAGAAACAATAATAAAATGAAAGTATATTATTTATAAGTTATACACAACCTCTATATCCATCAAAATCAAGAAAGTAAGATTTTAACCTCTCCTCTCCATATGACCTCTGATCTGGGTTGTGGCTGACGAGTCAGGACCGTACCGAGTAGTGGACACGCCACGTCGACAATCTCATCCTCCACCTCCGATGGCGCTGGAGCACTACTATCGCTGTCTCGAAGATGTGTCCTTGGTAACCTCATTCACGGTGGCATTTAATTAAATAACCACATGACAGGAATAAATATAACGAGTTGAAGAACTGATATAAATAGACGGGTTATCAAGTTGTCTCAACAAAGGACTTATTCATTCAAAATATAAATGATACAGATGAATCTAAAACAGACGATGGAACAATCTCCCCATCAGTCCGCGATGAGTGATGCTGGGCCTCGAAGTTCCTTCTCCAGAGTTGTTGATGCGATGCTGTCATAGGCACGTCAAATTAGTATTTATAAGCACTCACTTTCACTCAATGAATATAGAATTAATGCAGTAGTGGAAGTAAG
>JAOVYX010017454.1:0-22216 GCA_035668315.1 Drosera spatulata
GTGATCGTTCTATGCTTATCGTATTTCATTGTGATCGTGATCGTGCTTTAAATTTCGTGAATGATGCATGCTAGTGAAGTGTTTTTTTGTGATCGTTCAATGATTATGATCGTTCAATGATAGTGATCGTTCTATGCATGTGATCGTTTTATGCTTGTGATCGTTCTATGATTTTTGATTTTAATTTCATGAAAATTAATAGGAGAGAAGGGTGCTTGTCTCGGATCAGGCCACGACTGTCTTGATCGGTTGGGACTTGAATCTTATCCAGAGACATTGGGTAGAGGCAGCTGGTTTCGGGGCCTTCATTCATCCAGAGCATTTCATACGCAATGATGCATGCTTGTTGTCGGTCTTGGTGGAGCGATGGCGGAGTACTACCAATACGTTTCACTTCCCTATTGGTGAGGCGACGATCACCTTAGAGGATGTTGGTGACAAGGAGCCCTATTACTTGATCGATCGAGAAAGGTAGTTCACAACAAGCGGGTATGAGAGAGTTTGGTGCTCAGTTAAGGAAGGGCTTACTCGCGGAGGATTTAAGTTAGCGTGGTTACTAGACACATTTGGTACCCGTGGATGCAGACGACGAGACGCTTTGGATCCACACCAAAGCTTTTCTTCTCTACGTGATTGAAGCTATTCTCTTCCCCACAACGAACAAGAATACGATGCATCATCGTAATCTTCGATTCCTAACCGTCATGACTGAGGTCGTGTCTTGGGCATGGGGGGATTGCAGTTTTTGCACATCTATTCAGGGCATTGCATTTTGCCTCGCGCAAAACTTGCGCTTCTGTTCCGGGATGCCTAACATTGTTGCAGGTAAAAATCTCTTATTTCATTTCATTGAAAATATCTTATTGAATTTATCATGTCTTAAATTCTCGTTTTTGTACGTAGGTGTGGTCGTACGAGTGGATTTCCATCGGACGACCTATCTGGTTGGTAAAATGAATAATGATTTGCCCCGGATCAAAAGATGGCGGATCGAGAAGATCGTCAAGAAAGATGGAGAGAAGACGCCAAGGAGGCAGTCTCGAAGGAACAACCCGCATCACCATCTCGGCTTTTATCATGGGAAGTTCGATAGGATGCAGGTATATACTTGAAAGTTTTGAGTTTAAGACGCATCACCGAATACTGTACGATTTTTATTTTCTATCGAAAGCCTAAAACCTAATAGCCTACGTACGTAATGCAGAACACTGAGTTCACTTGGAGGCCAAATACGCAATTTGATTATATGTTTAACGAGGACATCTTCATGGTTCTCAACATCGTAGCTGGATGGCTTATACTCCGCTGATACATGGGCCGATTATAGAGTATCAGATGCCTGATAGAGTCATGCGGTAATTTTTTGGATGCTTCCAAGGCATTCCTACCCCTCCTGTGGATATGAGGGCCCTACGACAGCCGCTCCACACGGACCCGAGAGATCGGATCACTTGATTCTTTGGGACGATTGGCAGGCATCATTAGATGTTGTTGTTACATCTACAGCCGAGGTTTTACCATTGGAGGATTATTTTTCATGTTATAGAAGCATCACTCAATTGCGTATTCATCCACCAAACCCCAAGCCCAGACCAGTGTACGAGCCTCGCTCCTTATTTGATCAGTGCTGGGCTCTTTCCATCGTAAGTACCTTTTTCTTATTTTTTTTTCTTTAATATTTAATTGTTGTTCAACTTGCATTGAATAATTTCAATATATTTTCAGATTACGAGCCATCGACATTTCGTCGACAGCATTAGGGAGGCGCAGGTCGCCCTTTCTAACCATATCGCGACTCTACTTCCACCGATGGATGCACAGTACGAGGCTTTTATGGCCTCGGTTCTTGGGAGGAAGAGAAAGGACGCAGGACCTAACGATGTTGGGCAGAGCATCCCTCCTACTCAGAGCCAGCTGACATCTGTCGTGGTGCCACAGCATTCATCGCACAGGCAGCCTTTCAGCAGCGATGAGCCAATTCTCTGCACCAATCCCACGACGACTACAGATTGGTCATACAGGGCTGAGTATTTAGTTCCTCAGCCATCAATGTCATTACCTGAGGGTTCCCCGCTTTCATTGGTTACCGAGTGCATACCCCAGACAGCATCCCTAGCAGAGCTCCCAACAACTTCTCCAGTCCCTGCTTCCGCTGCTCCTGGAGTTGTTGACTTCGTGCCAGTGTATCATGGGCCTAAGGGCTATCCAATGAAGAAAATAGCTCCCATAAAACTCGTGAGGGTAATGCAAGACATATTCTATGCTCCATCATCTAGTGAGTCTGATTTTATAGTTACTTTGGAGCAAAGCAGGGGACTTTATGTCTTGACACAGCGTGCGTTGAAATCACTTGCTCCTGGTGAATGGCCATTTGATGAGGTGATTGACGCATATGTTAGGCTGATGGTCTCGAGACCTTCTTCCCAGAGAAATGGGGTTTATATTGGGATTTGCCTATTTGCGCAAATGTGCTCAAAGATTTAGCCAATTGGTTTGCGCGAAAAACATCCATGTCGCTTCTCGAGGTCCCTAAAGATGTAAATGCCATTCGATCTGGTCATTTCACATATGTGAGAATCGAAGGACAAATTTCGATCCATACAACTTCACTTGTGATGATTCCGATGTGCATCAACTCCCATTTCATCTTATACGTGTTCAATCTGGATAAATGGACTATGTATCTTCTTGATCCCATGTATGATGGTACAGATTGTATCACGGTAGCCCAGATGTATAACGTACAGAGCAAATATATGATGAGTTTCTACATGGAACGATCTTCTTTCATTGGTTTTACCATTACTTCGCTAATTTGGCTCGTTTTGTGTTATGCAGACGGAATACTTTGCATATCTTCTTCGATCATTACATCCCGACAAGTTCAGGAAGACTCATGCTCCCAAGTTGTTAGTGGTTAAGAAAAGACCCAAGCAAAATAGCAATAATGATTGCGGGGTGTATGTATTGAAGTACATGTATTACATCATACAAGGGATCAAAATGACGGATTCAACATGGATAATCGATGATGTCGATAATTGTAGATACAGGATTGTCTATGAATTATTAATTTGTAAGGCTCGAGAGATGCCTCCTCCACAACAAGGACAATCATCAAATGCTTAAATCTTTATTTGTATCTTGAATGTTATGATTCTTTAATGAATGTTTGTTGTTTTTTGCTGAGATGTTGTACGCATCTTTTTTTCTTTTTTTGTGGGTTTAATGGAATGTATTCAGGGAGATATTGACAATAATACAAACATTATTTGTTATGTTGACTGTCCATCCGGGAAAAAGAACCCCGGAAGGCATTATTGCTGGACCACCCATCCGAGACAAAGAACTCCGGCAGGGCTTATTGCTGGACTACTTCTTCGGGAAAAAGAACCCCGAAAGGAGTGAAACACATTTTTTTCCATTCGTTATAATTTATATCAGATAGGGATGAATTAATAATTTCACTTTGTGTGATATCCCCTTTAATTTTCCCCTGTTTCCGGGGATTTTTTTACCGGAAGAGGATGTCTTTGTTTTTAATGCAGCCGTTCATTTTTCAAGCGGACAGCTGGTTTTTGTTGGCTGAATAAGTTTACGCAGTCAATATTGACTGTGGATCATCATCCAATATTATCTAGATAGTTAATGCCATTCTAAAGAAAGTTAAATGCTTGAATAAGATCCTAGGACAATGAAGTACTGAATTGAGTCATTGTAAAGTGTGAACACTAGCTTCTCATTTTGTTCTCTTGTTTATTTTGAACAAGTCTACATGTATACTTGAGAGTAAACACAATAATTTAGTACAACGAAAGACATGCCAACAATAAATCTTACGATGGACCAGTCTAGTAAAAATCCTACTCCTACTTATATATGCATGCTGAATCCTGTGGGGAAAAAAAAACATGCAATGAAATTATTTGTTGTACACATCAGCTTTACTACAAGAGCTATATGATGGATCAACGCCACTAGGGACTACGTAAAATTGACTACTTTTTAGGTTGTCCCCTTAGTCACTACATGCTTGAGCAACGCAAACATCGGTGAGAATCCGATACGCTAGAAACCTAGCTAGCTTGAAGTGTACGAACATCAAACCGCTCATAACTCAATGATCAACGACTACAAGTGTGCTATGTTTACCTTGTTACGTATCCCTCAGGGATTCCGAGGGATGTAGGAGGCTATCAGGCTAATGACACTTATGTTAATCTTAAAATCGTTAAACATTCGTGTGCTTGCCACTATTATCATAAAACAAGTTCCAATATGGGATTGATACCAATTCACCTAAAAGAATGTTATTTAGAACCGAAATTACGAGGGTGTAATCATCATCGCTTACCAAATAAAGGTGAAGAGAACCAACTTTTAAGTACGAAGTCAAATAAAAATGTTGGACCATATGTAATTCGTAAATACACAATACTCAAGTTTCAAAAGCTAGTCATACATGAATCTCACATCCAAACCTTTTTCTTTAACCAATTAGCAAATCATCCCACAACAAAGTTTGAACATTCTTAGGTTTCATCATCATCTAAACAACAATAATTATATACTTGACATCACGATTACTAGGTTACATCACTATCTAAGCTTGCATCATTAATGAGACTTAACCAATAAGGTTCATCTCTATCTAAGCTTGCATCATTAATGAGACTTAACCAATAAGGTTACATCTCTATCTAAGCTTGCATCATTAATGAGACTTAACCAATAATGGGATAGGATTAGGACAAGTGAAAGCCTTAAGCCTAGATTTTTCATACAATCGAAGGCAACCTTAGTCACAGTTCACAACATTAAATATCTACTATATGTAGAGAAACTGTAATTGGAATCTTCGTAAGCACATCTAGAATACCATATGAAATTAAAGAAATAATACGCATGCATCATATATATTAATGTAGATGTAATTAAGAATAAGTGATTCATAAATCAATCAACGTAGAGGTTCACATGTTACAAAACTTATAGATTCGCAAATGCTGCCTCCATTCCTAAATTTTTACAACGACATACGTTTCGATATCTAATTTATACGATCAAATATCATTTTTATAACATTATTTGAAGCATTAATGATAAACTAAATTATGAATTTTAATCCTGGATAAATTTAACATTTTTCTAACGTCATTAAAAATAAAAACAGAATAATTTAGAATAGAAAAATGTTATTTCCAAGATCGGATTTGTTATTATCAAGACAAATTATGAGAGAGAATATTTTTATCAAAAAAATCGTTATGAATATATTATCTTGAAAAAATTAGTTTTCCTCTTAAAAATATCAACTCTTTTAGAATACTAATTATCCAACACACAAAATGTTCCAAAGTTACACTTCTTTGGATACCACCAAGGGGGCGGACAAAGGAACAAGAGTGAGATGATGCATCATTGTCTCGAAAGCACCAATGGAAATGAGCTACAAAGAGGACCCTATGTTCCAATTTTACAACCATGCTTGAAAGTGATTCCACGTTAGCCTCTCTCCCTTCCTTTTTCTCCTCTTTGTCCACTCATCAATCCCCTCTGTTCTTCTGCTCTGTTTCTGAGTCTTTAGTGGATTATAGAATTTGGGCCCCCCAATGCAATGCAAACCAATAGTAGTACCATATGAACTAAGCCGAAACCCTTTTTTCGGAGCCCAAAAGAATTTCATTTCAATTCAAATCAATTCACACACTGGTCTGTTCCATCCCCCATTAAAAGCTGAACCCAAAGACCCCATTTTTAGACATTGAGAAAGTCTTGCACATCTTTCTCTCAGGCCCTCAAATCCCAAAAATAATCACTACCCATTTCATCTTTTGTGGAATCTGAGGTGGTTTCTGCTCAATTTCAAATCCATCACAGTTCAGATTCAAACACCCTTTTGAGAAGTGTTGAAAATTTAGGGTTTTGGCTTGAGATTTGCGGAAATTGAGATGTGAAGATGGGTTTGGTGAATGGGTTTGCTTGGGTGAACACATACAGGAAGAGGCAATGCAGGAGTATGTTTTGGAGAGTGAGAACAGCAGTGAAGAAAGCAGTGAAAAAAGGTGGAGCAAAACAGCAGCCAACGTTCAAGTATGATCCATCAAGTTATGCACTGAATTTTGATGATGGAGATGGAAAAGAAGCCGCAAATGGAAGAGCATTTCAGCAGATGAAGATTCATGATTATGTTCTTTCTAGTGCTGATTCTACCTTGGTTTATGTTCTTTGGGTTACAGCTGATTGAAGAAAACAAAGTTCAGGAACTTTTGTTGTGTATGAGACTTGTGCTTTTGTGACTTATCAGTATTATTATTTTTTAAAAATTTTCAAATTGCAGTGACATCAAAGTTCAGCTCACTATTGCTACGATGATTCACTTCAGTCCTCTTCTTTCTATTCTTTGAACATCTATTTCTGTATTTGAGGAGGAAGAAATCATGAAGGAGTCAAAACTTCTGCTCATCGTCTGCATCATAAGATTAGAACTTCATACCTTAAACAGTGATAAATTAAGTTTCGTATCGCTTGGATCACCAGTAAGAGCATCTCCATTTATGGATTATTGTTTGAGTTTTCATTTTCAGTTTTTTTGGCAATTCAAATAACAAATTTTGAGTGAAAATAGCATAGACCTTTACAACCATAATGTCATTTGGGTTGCCACATAGGAAGTGAATGAATGTGTGGAGAAAAAAAGAGTTTGTCAAGAAAAAACAAATGTAATAATTTAAAATTATGTTAAATATGATTTGACAAACAAAATAACAATAAAATAATATTATTAGTTTTTGACAACATATAGGCTTATAACAGCGTAGATGGATATTTTCAAATATGAAAATACCGTGATAAATGACGCTGCGGTAGAGTTGCTTTGAGATAATATCTTCATCTTCTATTGGCCACAACTGTCTGCATCTATTGCTATAAGCACTTTCCGCCCTTGGTCCTCATCCTGTAAAGGTTATACTGTACTCTCTCCCTCTAACAAACATTATACTAATATTTTTTTTGAAATATCCTATAAAAATTATGATATCTTTTTATTTTAAAACTTTTTTATATGAAATTATCAAAAATTTCCTATTTTATTGTTCTGTTATTATTTCTCTTTATTTTTTTTCTCAATCCTCTCTCTCACATAATCACTAGGACAATTAAGTCTTTTCAATAACAAATACTTCCTCCGTCCTACGAAAATTATAATACATACGTATTTTATATTATTCTATACGCATGAATATAGGTCTCGTTTTCATATCAAATCACGTTTGATCATCCCGTAACATGTATTAGGTTGAAGTACATAACTTATACAACCATTGATATTTCACGATAAATTTATAAAAGTTGCGTTTGATCGTCGTTGTACACATATCACACTTTGCATCGACATACGTGTCAAATCAATTTGTTACGATTTTTGTGGAACGGAGGGAATACATAAAGTTTCATGCAAGTCAATTGGATTCAGAAAAACAAATTGCAGAGAATCATCAGTTAATGATCCAACGTGCTCATAAGTTATAATCCGAAGCATTATTGAAGTAGTCACTAAGCTTATTCTGTCATCAAGATGATCAGTTTTGCTGACAAAGAGTGAGTAGAAAACACAACGTTTATGTTTGATTTATTACTAATTGGTTATTACTCAGAAGTAGGGTTGATTAATCTAAAACATGCATTCTTCCGACGACTTCCTATTTCAGAGAGCTTACACTATGAACGTAAGAAAGATGGTGGATATCTATTGTGACAATAAAGCTAGTTCTATACCTTACGGAACTACTATCACTTTGTACATTTCGGCACGCAGGTACAATGTAGTCATCTCCGCCTAGTTAAACATAGAGGGCGATGAAAATGGACACCATCAAAGACCAGTAAGATGCTTCCTTAACTCGCATGTGACTATGTGAGGTTCAATTCTCACATACGTGATGTTCCAACGCACTCAACAACTGCAAAGATCCAATATATTAATCTCGAACATAAACTTCACAAACTAGTTCATGTTTCCGGAAAGCTGTGTCTTACTAACTCAACTTTCCGAGAGCATTTTTAGCTCATATACAACGGAAGAGTAACGATTGCAGTTAGTCATTCATGATTGGATAGACGTTATTTCCGTGGTGGGGGTTCTGTTGACACAAGCTTTTACAGATCCAGCCTCATTGTCTTTGTGTTCTGAGAAGAGAGCAGTGAGTCAGAGACAGGCAAATTCAATACCCAGAAAAGGACTCTCCACTTCGCCTCTGTCAATGTGAAGATGTCTTCTACCATTATGTTTACATTTGATTGATCTTCAAGTCAAAAGTGTAGCAGCGAAAATTTAAGGAATGCAGTCTACCAGTTACATCTATGTAAGTATGCATGTATGCACGAGATGTCTCGACCGTTACTGTCCACTTACTGTTACTCGTTTGCGTATCCTCAGATAGTTGCCGTCTTATATGGTACGTATCAGAATGCCTACCTCTGCATGATCCAATAAGAAGTAAGTTCCAGGATGAAAAAAGGAGGGAATTTGAAAGCGTAAGCTAGAAAACAGAACGAAAAGCTAATCAACTTAGAAGGTTGAAATATGTATATAAGGTTTCATTCCGCGATCAAATGACCAGCTGAAGCCTAGGTGTAAGGTGGAAGAGAAAGAATGTACATACTTCCTGTAAACGAGCGTACAGGTCTTCATAATCATATGTCGACTGTGTATCACAGGGTATATGGCTAGGGGCCAGAGTTGTAACGGAGAATATAAACATCTTCATCAAAGTAAGAAGCTTCGCATCTGTGGAAAAACACAATAGCAAAATATTCAAAACCATGCTAATCCAAGCGAAAATCCGCTTCAGTTGTAAATGCACCAACTTCAATCATTTGGCCGTCACCCTGATGACGAAAGGTTCAAACAGAGTAGCCACAGCTACATTCCAGGTTGAGTTTTGCAAGGTAATCAATGAACTAAAAGAAGTTAACTCGTAGGAGCATCGAAGTATAGTAACTCGGAATTCTCACACTGACAGACAAAAAGCCTCGCAAAAGCCACGTTCAGCAACAATGCTTCAATACTGCTGCTACCCACGCCGACATCTGAATCATCCGCTCTCACTGCCTTTTATTTTTTCAACAACCTCTCTCGACAGACAAAAAGGAGGCCTGAACCTTAACAAATAAGAAGAAAAAGTCAGTTTTAAGCTAACCTTTTGAAAGGCCCTGACCAGTGAGGATGGCTGCATTGAGCTCGTTTGCAATATCCAAACGGCGTGATATGTCCAAGAGCTCACGAAGATGTGGTTTGTCTGCGACATTCTCAAATACAAGCAGCGATACAGTTCTCTCCAACTCCTTCAAGAAACTTTGCTGAACAAAGGTATAACTGGTTAGAACAATACTGTAACCAAGCCAGAGATAAAAGGTAAGATTTGTATCAGGGGTGTTCGTCGAATTCGAGAGATGAGGAGTGCCAAAATAACGAGATAATGGAGAGTGATGTTAAGGAATCAAATTATTACATTTGCTTCGCACATGGGTGCCAACACTTCTTTGCCAAAGTCCATAGCCTCCTTTGTCTTTCCATTCTTGATCAGTTCTATCATCCTTTGCTGTTGAAGACAAAAAACAGCTGGCGATTTGTGTCTAGGATCTGCAAAGACGGATCACAAACAGCAACAAATGGAATTCAAGGACAAAACCAATCACAGAATAAAATCAACGTTATTCTAAAAAAAGTAACTGATCATAAGAGACGTCTTACGCACGACACTGATGAAGCATACCACTTGTCTCTGATGTTTCATATATTTTGTAGCATGAATTGATAATTACTAGTCACTATTCAACTGCTCTTGGAGACCGGTTTCCACATCCAAGTTCTATAGGTCATCTGATACCCCAAGTCAGACACCCGTCAAACATACCAGTTGTTTGATTGAGATCGCATACTGTCACTGCCTAGAGCTTATCTTCTGTATTCCAGCAGAATGGAGTTTCCATGTTCGTTAAAATAGTATGATTATGTCTCTACACCTCAAAGTTACCCAATATTTCAAGGATGAACTGAACGACATTCTGGATTTAATGATCGAATATGCAGAACTAAACTCCCCAGTCAAGTTTGTGCGTTGGCAAAGTTCAAGCAGTCCAGACTCCATTTGAGCCTATAAATAAGACGATATATCTAGCCTTCGCATAAGTGACACAAAGGATCATCTCATCACTAACTTGAACCATCAAGACTTTGGTAAAGAAAAAGGAAAAATATTAAAGGACATGAACATGAATCCGGAATCCCTATGAACCCAGAGTCGTTTCATATGACTCATATACACAAATCTGAGCAATGTTTCACTTAAGATCGTGATATGGTGCTAAACTTGGTGCCAACTAGTGGCCTAGCCGGTTTCTGAAAAACTTCAACGCTTTAGAACTTAACCTTCATCATCATAGTTGCATAGGGTTGTTGAAGAAGAATGCACCCACCTCTGGATTCAAAACCTTAAGTTTCTCAATTGCCTCCTCGACATGTTCAGATTCTACAGCCCTCTTAACTGCCATTCTATCAGTGACTATTGTGAGTTCTATATCTGTTGTATCATCAATAAGGAAACACAAATAGCGATTACGACTGTTGATAGAAAGAAAAGAGGAATTAGCAGCATCCACATTATAAAATACTGGACAAGAAAATAAAGGATACGTTCAGTTCCAGTTTCCATGTAGAACTTCTCTGCAGCATCGACATATCCCACTATAAGAAGAAAATTCATGACTAATCTGTTCATATCCTCTTTTGTTATCTTTATATCATTAATGTTTTTCTCCCACTCTTTCAAATTTATCACTTTCCTTCGTGCAGCCTGCACAGATCAGCAATGAAGATAATGACTGCCTCCAGTTACGAAAATACATCCTGCATTTTAGTTTCAGCACGAAACTAAAGAGATCATGCACAAAATAATCTACTCATGACCAATAGCGTCATCTCTGAAGTGATGTGACTTATCTTAAAATAGTTATGCTCCATAAGCCTTAAGTCTTAATAACATAAGACGGATTCCGCATGATATAGATGATACAAAATCAATATTAGAATCTTGCGCATCAGAAAAGGTGGAAGCAGAAAGACCTAACATGAAATGCAACCAACAAACTTGACAGGGAATCTAAAAGCAAGATGAGAGATGATACAAACATAAATTGGATCAAGCGGAGATATTTCAATCGAGCAACAAGTTCCACATCTGTAACGTATCTAGATCATTCAACAAGCTTGGCCCTGTATCCTGCAAACACCGTCCTGATCACAGTTTCAACTCTTGAGAAACACAATCCAGGACGGTACCAATTATACATATTTGACTACACCTAAAGAATTTACAGAAAACAATGACCATATAGTGAATAATCGACAATTTAGCTGCATTACAGAAGGTAAGAGCTGAAAGTACCATGGCTTCAACAGCAAGTTGAGGCACCATGATCCAGAAGAGTGACCAACGAACACAACTGAAATAAAAGAATTAAATTGAGTTTCCCCACCATACACATAAAAATTTACTAAAAAAACCAATAGTACAGAGCAAATAATTAGAGAATGAGATACTGGAACAGCAAATGACCTTTTGACAGAATAAGATTAACACGCCTCAACTTAAGCATCGTATCACAATCAAGTACAATGAAAGGGAATGAAATCAAGAAATCAAATGATGCTTCATTCCTCTCAAACCCACCAAAAGAACACAACAACATTCCTCTCTACCGAAACACCTACGATAATCAACTCTCTTTATCCTACCCTATCCTGTAACTTCTCCATACTCTTTAAATCAATCGAACAAAAAGATACTACCCAACATCCAATGCCCCAAAACAGAATCAAAGCATGTAGTCTTAGCCGATTCCATCTACTAACATAAAACCAACATCATAATCAATTCCTCAAAACGTATCACAACAAGCGTAACAAGAAGTTACGAGTTCATATCTATCTCAATATGGCGATACTCAGACCACAAGATTATCTACGCTTCGAGCTCCAAAGGGCATCATTCGCGTAACAAACCGCGCATATCAACACACGAATAACACTCCCAATTCCTGCACAACAACCTTGAGTTTCTGGTTCCACCACATTATCGAAATCCAAGAAAAGGGCACTTAGATCATGCGTTTCTCCTCTTTTCTCACAAAACCCAACATTTTCATCCTCAAAACTCGCAGAAAATCACGATCAACAGGCATCAATGGTGTCGAGGATGGAATGTTGGTTACTCTTCGCCGTAGATTCAAGAATAGGGTTTTGAGAGCTCGAAAGAACACGAAGAAAGAGAGGGACAATGATGAAGGATAAGGTTACCGTTGCGGCGGGGGATGTGAGAGTTTGTTAGTTGGATATCGCCGGAGATGGTCGGTGGCGGCTGGCAACGATGATCGGAGAATGAGGAAAGAGGAGACGGGTGAAGAAAGAAAATTACTTTTGGCACTCCCAGCCCACACCCCCTTCCCAGGCCTTTCTCTCTCTCTCTCTCTCTCTCTCCCCTCCTCGTCTTTCTCAAGTTATTTTATTTTCCTATTCTACAAAAATTTTGGCTAACATCATGTATCACTCCCCATTTGTTAACTTTCGTAACAAAACCAAAACATATTTGAAACCCACATTAAAAACATCTAAAAAACAAGACTATAATCGAATATTGATTACGTTTTAAAATTTTGCATCATTAGTTATGGAACAATTAAAATATTTCTCCGTCTCAATTTAATTATAACATTTTTTTGTGATTAATCCATTTATAAATATAATATTTTTATTATTTTTATTTGATAATGAAATTATATTAATATAATCAAGCTGTTCCACCACCTCCTTCCTTCTCTTTTCTTATCTTCTCTCCTAAACCTCACTTACACCCAACTGCCTCTAAAAAAATATTTTTTTCTTTATTAAATTCCATATAAATTTAACATACACATAAAATCTCATGTTGGGTCAAACCGTTATAATTAAATTGGAATAAAGATAGTCGCATAAAAGAAATGATAAGTTTATACTAACAAAATTGAAAACAAATGATAAGTTATATTCTCTTTTTGATCTGACTGATACCTTATGATTAAATTTTTTAGCATAAGCTATGTAGATTAAAGATTTCTAATGTCGTAAAACCCCCATTTGTATATCAAATACAGAAGAAAAGAAGAAAGGACATTATTGAAAGAGATTGTGGAAGAGTTGAATAGAGATGTTGCCTGAGGGGGTATGATTAGCATCACTCTTGATGAGATCAATGCTCTATTTGTTATAGCAACTCCATCCTTGAAGTCTCATTTGGATTGGTATTTTAATTTTTTGATAATATAAATGACAATTTTAAGGGCAAATGATATATTTTACCCTCATTGTTATTATTTTCATTGCCATAAAAATTATAAATGACAACTAAAATCTGAAGTTTTATGAGTGCAAGAAATATGATAATGTCAAATTTGAGAACAAAGTATTTGATGATATGAATTATATTGATGTTGACATATATTAATGTCATATTTTTAGCCAAATCTGAGAAAATAAATGAAATTGTCATTTTTGACAATAAATTTTGACAATGGAGTGTAGGTTGATTTTATTCATTTTGATGGTCAAATTTGCAAATGGCACTGGGGTGGAGTTGTTAGTTTTGAGGAGAAAGAAAACAAAGGTTATTTTGAAGGTTCGTGATATGTTGTTCGGTCTGTACGGTGCTCGTAGTAGGCCTTAACCTCTTTCTGTATTGTATAGGGACTTAAGTCTTTCTATCAGTACTTGTGGTTGGTGGAAGGTAGCTTGACATAAGGATGTGTTCCCCAGACATGGTGTTATAATTTAACTTCTGGCAAGAGGCAGATTGAGAACGAAGGACTGGATGTGCAGATTATCCAAGAGGATTGCTGTGTGTTGTGTGGATACGGTGTTGAATCGTATGACCATATTTTCTATGATTATGAGTATGTCGAGGTTGTGCTTGCTTCTATATGTGCTTAGGAACAGAAGTTAAACTTTAGAAGAAGGGGATAGGGAAAATGGTACCCTTGGTTTCTAAAGTCTCTTGTGATCGTATAGTGATGTTGAGAAGAAGATGATCTTATGCTGCACCTGTGTACTATATATGACAGGAACATAATTTGTGAGTACACCAGCACCAGTCAATAAAGCAAGAAGAGGCAGTTTGTGTGATTAGGAAGTTCAAGGAATTTGATTAAGTTGTTTTATGCTATGTCTATCTGTTACAGCTTTGTTGCTGTCGTGAGGATGTATTGATTGATGCCCATAGGTGTTATGTAAATGGTTATCGTGGATGATTGTAAACTCTTCATGTTTAATGGAGAATGCTCAACCGCATTCCAAAAAAAAAAATATAAATAAATAAATAAATAATCCAAAGAAGTAGGACACACATTGATTATGACATAAGAGACTAACCCATCTAAACTTTAAAACTATAGCAATGCTTTCCTTAAATAATTTGGTAAGAGCTCTACCTCTAATCAAATTTAAAATGGATAAACTATGCAAATTCTATCAAGAAGAAAAGTAAATTAAGACAAGATTTAAACCTACACTATAGAAACCACTAGAGTGCTTAAACCCCTTCACATGGACCTAGTTGGTTCAATGGAAGTGCAAAGTATAAGTAGAAAGAAGTATATCCTTGTGATTGTAGATGATTACTCAAGATATACTTGTGTAATATTTCTGCATAAGAAAAGTAAAATCTGTAGTGTAGAGATAAAACTCGACAGGTTCAAAATGAAAAGGGTATTGATGTGATTACCATTAGGAGTGATCATGGCATAGAATTTACCAACATGGTGTGAAAAAATACTATGATGATCATGATATCACACACAACTTCTTTGCATGTACAACACCACAACAAAATAGTGTTGTTGAGAGGAAAAATAAAACTCTCATTGAGGCAGCCAAGACAATGCTGTAGATGCAAAATTGCCTAAGAATTATTGGACAGAGTCAGTAAACACTGCTTGTTATGTCCTGAATAGGTGCCTGATACATAAGTATCATAAGAAAAACCCCTATGAATTGTGAAAAGGAAAGTCACCATGTGTCAAGTATTTTCATATATTTGGTTACAAATGCTACATTCATAATAATTAGAAACAAAATCTAGGAAAATATGATCCAAAATCTGATGAAGGTCACAACCAAGGAGTGTTTGTCTATATGCTTCATCTCAAAAATGGAATAAAAAATCATTAATCTGGCCTTAGGAGATACAAACTGGATTGATGCATTGCAAGAACAATAAAGAGAGATTGTTGAAGATATGTGTAAGTAGGTTTATCCACATCGATTGTGAAATAAAAAGAGTGAAATATATATATATATATATATATATAAACAATCCACAACCTACGAACTTAAGTTTTTGGATTAAAATTGAGCTCAATTCACATGTATATCCTACGTAGACCCGATTTGAACGTGAATTCCTTTCTTAAAACTCTTCCCTGAATCGTAACATATATGAGTACTATCTTAAGAGATCTGATATCTGGAATGCTATTCCTAGGCGGGACTTGAATTTTGAAAGTTTGTATTAAAAGTTAGAAATGATGTTTGTATTAATTGTGTACGTCGAATATGAAGTTATTCGTATAAGTAATCTTCTGATGTAAAGGATTTTAGATGATTGATAAAATTTACAGCATGGAATACTATAAAAATTCCCATAATATTAACGTCTCCATAGTTAGTCTCCTGATCGTGTTTGTCTTATCACATGATTGTTACAACGAAAACTTTCATAATCTTTACCTTTAAATTCAAAACCGCGGAGCACATGAAAAGATAGGAAAATTCCCACCAATAAATATAAATTACACATAGAGCAAGGAAAAAAATAAAAATAAACAGAGAAAAAGTGCTTGCTTTCACACATCATCACATTCACACGAAAACACCCACTCATATCCCAGAAATTTCTGGGATCCCCAGACCATAATCCTCATCAAATCCGATTAATAGATCTCATTGTTTTGTCTTACGAGATGAGTTTCGGTCGAATTGAATTGGGTATTTTTTGATTTCTCAATCGGTGGAGGGAGAAATCGATTCCAGTTTGGGAATTTAGGGTTTGCTGTGTTGGATTCGAATTGGGTTTGCTTGTGTGATGATGGCGGATGAGGGCTCGAATATTCCGGTGACAAACGAGTCCGAGCACTATACTGATGTTGATGATGACGATGATTTGTGTATGGAAGAGAGTGAATTTTACAAGATTCTCTGTGAAGATCAACATGAAAAGGTGTGCTTTTTTGGGGAATATTTTGCTTCTTTTTTTGTGTGATGATTGTACTCTGTTTTGGTTTCAAAGTTAGGGTTCAGTTCGATTTAGGGTTTTGGAATCGTGTCGAAGAGTTCCGACGAGATTGGATGATGTTTTTATATGGGTATGTTTGAGTGTAGTGTTATTGTTGAATGTGGGTGCTATCATGCTCTGTTAGTAATCCTGTATTTTAGTGTGATACTATTGGGTGGTGGGGGGGGGGGGGGGAGATTTGTGTTCAAAAGCCACTTTGATTTTCTGTATTATGAACGTAATCGGTTTATATCATCGTAAGGGTTGTGTTTTACTATAAGTAGAATTAAATGCTTTACAATCGTGGTGAAATGTTACGCTTTGATGGTTGCCATATTAATGCTCTGTATGAGCTAGCTGGGGCTATGGGCTTGTTAGTATAGAGGTGTTCTAGTGAAGCTAAGCTAAAGGAAGAAGATGCCTGTCAGAAACTTTACGGAGTTTTTTCTCATTAGGAATGATAGATTTGTAGGTGGTTTGAGGCCAATGTTTCCTTTTGATGATATTATTAGGGGATCACTGGAATTCTAGTGATCCACAAAGGATCATGATGTTAGTGGATTAGTTGAACTTCTGAACATTTTTTTTTCTTTTGTTTGCCTCCAGCTATCCCGATGAACTGACTTGATCTGGGGTGAATTCGTCACTCTTATGATCCCATTTTCTCAATTGAGTTAAGATGTCTAGTTTTATTTCGCTTTGATTTCATGGAGAAAAGGAGAAAACAGTAATCAATCTATCTTTTATCATAGCTAAACATCCTTCCATTGTTCATTATTACACCATTTTACCAATTCATACATGTAGAAAGCTTTGATGCCCCTCTTATATCGTACATTTATTTCATGGAACTCCTTTTTG
The DNA here is from genome assembly GCA_035668315.1 of Drosera spatulata. Taxonomy (NCBI): domain Eukaryota; kingdom Viridiplantae; phylum Streptophyta; class Magnoliopsida; order Caryophyllales; family Droseraceae; genus Drosera; species Drosera spatulata. The sequence continues at coordinate 17,226 of JAOVYX010017454.1, forward strand.
TTTATTCCGTTATTGCAGTTTGATTTATCTGTTTAAAATTCCGGGTATGCCTTTTTTCTTCTTTATTTGGATAGTTGACGGTTTACTCGTGTTATGTCTAACCATATATTCGTTAGTATTACTTGCTTGTAACCATATGTCTTGCCCAGATACCTAAATTTTTATTGATTTTCTTAGAATCATCTATAAGAAGGAATGCCATAAGCAACATAGATCATCTTGCTCACTTTCCGATCCATAAGAGATATGGATCAGCTATCTGATTGTGTCGATGTAGATCGACATTCTACAGATTCTACTACTGTGGGTAGTCTGTAATTTCTCTCCTTTTGACCTATTGGGATTTTTTTCTTTCATGTGAAATGCCCTTTTTTTGTGTGATTTAGTCACCTCAAGAACATCAGAGAAATAGTTCTGATTCTTCTGAAGAGAAAGTTTTGGCGACATCTTGGCAACACTTATAACCTTATCTATACATTCAAATGGCCAGAGCCTTGTATTATATGCCACTGTTTATATTTAGTCGCCTTAAGTTGCCCTTAAATTCATTATTACTACCATTATTTCCAGGAAGCCACCCTTTTGTTAGATGTTTGGTTTTTCAATTGCATTTTGTCCGTTTTGTATGATTTACGAGAGGTGTGTCCGGTGGCGGACCTAGAACTTTTTATCTGTGGGGGCTATTATTACATAAGAAAATAATATATAATTAAAATATTTGTTCCTCATAACTTTTTTGTATTGAATAGGAAAATTTTTTATTCTAACATCCATTAGTTTTAAAGAACATTTAATATGTTACATATATATTTATAAATTGAAAGGAGAAGAAATGACTAATTTAGTAACCTAGCGGTTCCTACAAAATGATTTTGAAAATATTATTCCCTCCATCTGATAATTTTTGCAGCATGTACGTATTTTGTGTTATTCTATACATATGAATATAAGTTTTGTTTTTATATTAAATCATGTCTGATCGTCCCGCAACATGTATTAGGTTGAAGTACGTAACTTATACAACCATTGATGTTTCACGATAAATTTACAAAAAAATTACGTTTGATCGTTTTTGCACGCGTGTCAAACTTTGCATTGATATACGTGCAAAGTCAAAACGTTGCAAAAATAATGGGATGGAGGGAGTAAACTAATAATAATTATAACCAGTTAGATAAATAAAACAACAACAAATCAAGCTTTTATCCCATCAAGTGGGGTCGGTTACATGAATACGACGTCGCTATTCCAATATGTCATGTACATCATTTTCTGTAAGATTATGATAGACCATATCATACTTCAAGGTTTCTCTCATGGTCGTTTTAGGTCTCCCTCGTCCTCTTTTAATATGTGCTAACTATCAAGTTTCACATCTCCTGACATAAGTTGTGACTGGTCTGCGTTTCTCATGATCATATCATCTTAGTCGTGACTCCCTCATCTTATCTCCTAACTAGTTTGATAAATCCAACAATAAAAAGGAAGTAAGATAGTGAAGTTTTTAGAAAGTATATTCAAGAAAAAAATGATGGAATTTCCACAGATTTTAATCATTTTTGTCGGATGTTTGAAGAATTTCAATTTAAAAAACATAGGTCGAATTATAATAAATTTCATTTTGTAACAAAGACTCAATGCTAAAAGGCTATGGAAGGTTGAATTGTTGACATAACCCTAGGGTCCAAGCCCTTACTGGCCTGCGGCCCACTCTGAACTTATTCTCAACAATTTGTCGCCGCCTGTATTTGCTTTCTGTTCTTTTTCTATGGCTTTACTCGTGTTCTTCCATCAAAGATTAACAAGTCGTCTAGCAGAGGGACAACTGTCTTTCACTCTTCGTTGCTCAACCCTTTTGTTGATTTTGCAGGATGAGCATACCAACCTAAATGCAGTGATTCCGCAAGACAGTGGACCAAATCTCATTCTTGTCCATGATGAAGATGCCATCAATCATTCTGGTAACCTTGCTATCGATTTCGATTTTGTTCCTCCATTTTGGAAGTTAAAAAACCTTTGCATGAAGGAAATTGTTAGTATATATACCTGTTATGGCAATTCAGCTTCCCCTTGATATGATTGCCATTTTTAAAATATGTGCAGGTCAATAGGGCTTTGGCACGCTTTTGTCACGTATCCTCTAGTCTTTTATAGTTGTATAAAATCTTTGGTTGATGCTTGACTTTGGTCCTCACAAGTGTTTGCATTGAAGGATGTACAAACTTTAGGGTGTAGTGATTCCCTGGATATGATTTCTACTTATGTTATGGAGCGATTATACCTTTTGGCTTTCAATAAGTTGATGAAACCTTACAATTAGTATATTAAAACTCAGTTTCTCTTGCTTTTTGTCAAAAGGGTTAATTCGCATGTTTGTGAGATATGACGTGAAAGCCTGTCATGATGCTTGTGGATTTAAACAAATGCAGGACTTCGTGCTTTACTTTTATTTTGCCCCTAGCGTTGAGTAGCTGCATATCTTACATTCAAGTAAGTGAAATCGAACTGGCCGGTATTCCTAATTTGACATTCAGACGTTCCATGTGTAGGAAACACATTTGATGCCTACACGGGAAATGGCGCTATGAGTGATACTAGTGCTGAAACAATTGAAGTCCAAGGACCATATGATCCAACAGTCTTAGATATGCCCTTTGTTGTCAGTGACTCGAGTATCGCTTCAACGCCTGGTTTTCTATGTGCCGAAGGTGATTCATTTTACTCTTGCTCTAGCGAGGAGGTCACTGGTGGAATTTCTGAAAAGAGTCTGCCTAGCACTGCACATTATCCTCTTTCGTCCAATCAAGAGTACTTAATGGACACAGATTACCAAGCTGCAAATCCTCAATCTTCAGATCCTTTGCTTGAAAAAGACTTGTTCTCAGCACTTGAAGGAGGTTCATATGCACCTATTCATTTTCCCAGCATGGAACAACTAGGATCTGCTTCTAACAGCATTAATACTGCTCAGCTTAGTGGCCTAAACTCGCATGACAGTCTTGGCACTTTTACTGATGGGGCGTCAGGGTTGCCATTTCGTTGGACACATTCTCCTCTTCCATACCGAAGGCAACCGGTTATGGTCAAGAAAATGGAGAATAAACCAACGTTTTTGTCCAAGGGACCAAGGTATGGATCTTATGGGGTGACAAATGATGCCCCCTTTTGGAAGCAATCTTTTGGTTCAAACGCTGGAAAGTTTGCTATGAATGCAGTTACTTCAGGACGTGATATGAAGTATGGGGCAGCTGCAAAATCCGAAAACCAAGATAACTTTTGTGGCTCTGGAGCTCATCGTATTTTTGATACTTTTTGTCAATCAGGGCCTCGATACGAAGCTCCTTCTATTTATGGTGAATACATGGATGCAAAGCGCCCTTTAAATTTGGCTTCTCTTTATACACTTCCTTCTGCTGGTTTCGGGTTTAACAAAGGAACTGTAGAGATGGCAAAGGAAACTCAGTCTACGATCGTGAGCTCGGGTTCCACAGACGTTAAACCTCAGCCATATTTTAAGCCTCAGCCGTATATTAAGCCTCATCCAATGCAGGTCAGTTCCATGGATGATGATGAAGACCCAGATGTGTGCATTATTGAAAATACTGATGTGCATGCACGATTTCCTGCTTGGTCCCATGGAAGATATCAGCTCTCCTCTCAAGCTTCCACTCTATCTTCAGAAAATGCTGATCTTCCTAAACAAGTTGCTCCATTTCAAAGTCTTGAGAAATCTGTTGCAACTTTTCAAAACTCTTCATATAGTACTGCAATCGACCCTGTGGTTGCAGATAGTATGAAATCGAAGGCAATCGATGAACGCCTTATTTTTCAGGAGGCAGTGCAGGTAATTATCTGAACTAGCACATATTGTGTGGTGGGGTTAAGATTAGCATGCCAATATGCATCATGTTGAAGGATAGAAATTTTAGTATTCTTTTCAGGTATCAGTATTATCATTATTAATCTTTTCATTCCTTCACCGGAGGACTAATTTCATTATTTATCTTCATTGAGTCAGTTTAAAACCAGCTTTAGAAGTATGATCGAAAGTAAACTTCTAGAATAAGGCTGTAAAAACCTATTTCATGTTATTTGCTTTCTACTGTGTGTCTGGAAAAAAATTGAAATGTTGAGAAGAGTTATTACCCTATAGCTTGAGTTTTGAGAAGTGACATTCTCTGTTACAAATATATATCTTGTGTATGCTGTCGTGTTGCAGTTTATACTTGGCAAGATCATGTGATTTATTCTGTGGTCTGCTGACAGAATCAATGAAACTTTGAGGTTTAACCGTAATATTTTGCTTGGATCTGAAACCTTTTATTTCTAATCTATTACAGGATATTTTATTACAGGATGCTTCACAATCACATTCAGAGACTACTCCCCCTGATGGTCTCATGTCAGTCCCACTTTTGAGACACCAGGTGAGAGCTCTCTAAGATTTCTATCAATTCAGTATCTTCCTTATAGTAGTTTGAAATGTTGAGACACATATTTGTTTTAAGCTAATTCGAAGGCATTTAAACGTAGGTGCCATCTGGTATTGTACGTAAAAACTTGAACGTTTTCTGCGTCTACCACCATTGTGGTTGCGCTTATTATCCTGCTGGAGATTGATTGCCATGTTAGATTAGAATCATTCCTTTTTTTCTTTTTTTTTTCCACCTATACTATGATTGAACCCTTATATGCATTGGCATAGCTCCTGCATTTGATATATATTGGTGCTGTTATTATCTTTTGTTCTGAACATGGAAACAGAGTTTCTCAGTTGCTTCCGACAAATTTATAGAGGTGGCTGTGTGATCACTGTTTGGGTACATTGCTGTTGGGTTTTGTATCTTGACTTGAGTATTATACTTCTTGCAGCGTATTGCACTCTCATGGATGGTGAAAAAGGAAACAGTTAGCTGGCATTGCTGTGGTGGAATTTTAGCAGATGATCAGGTACATGACTGTTCTGTATGATTTATTCGTGAAGCAGTTTT
>JAOVYX010017455.1:0-51706 GCA_035668315.1 Drosera spatulata
CTTGTCTAGCTGCATGTATTAGAGGAGTCTCACCTGTACAACAATGGCAATACCCAAAGGAAATTGTGGGATAGAACCAAGAGCAAGACAAATAATAATATATACAAGGCTGATATGATTTATTTATAGAAAAATTAACATTTCTCCTGAACATAGAAGAATCACATAAAAAGAACATGATGCGACTCACTATTGAAAAAACCTTGAGCAGGCAGAGATGAAAGAAGAGATTCATCATTCATGTCACGACTAAGACCCCACTCGAAGGGATAGTAAGGCAAGCCAATATGACACAATTAGTCCTTCTTCTCCAAAAACATTTCTAGTTGGATCAAAGCAAATCTCTGATAGTAGTTGCTTGTAATCATGCAGGATTTGACAGATGATTCCTAATCCAAAAATTTTTCTACTATGTGGTAAGTGCTTCACGAGCTCTAGTGGATGCTGAGCTCTAATCGAAGCCAGCCTTGGAGATGGCAGATAATAGGAGTAGTCTAGTCTGAAAAAATAAGTGAGTTTTTGATTTAAATGCTATCATAGCTATTTGTAAGAGTGAGTAGCTACTTCAGTTTTCAAGCTAGTCCATTGCATCCTGTAGTAATATGACACACTCCTCTGAAGTCTAAACTCTAAACATGAACTTTTTATTCTCCGATGATCAACATACACCGTTCACAACTTGCTGGGTGCCGAGCTGCTTTGTGGTGAGCCCGTTGGAACTTGTCGGCTTAAAAGGTCTATCAGGTTTGCGGGCTGTCAGCCAAAAGGAAACCCTTTGGGATTTCCTTTAAAAAAAAATAAAAAAATACACCGTTCACTGTTCCATACAGATGTTTTCTTCAATCACGCACTAGGTCATTGGTTCAAAAACCACAAAAATCAAACAAAAAACTCAACAAGAACTCAATCCAAAGACAAGTTGATTACCATCTCCATCAACCACATTGACATCAAGCTTCAACTCCTCCACCAAATACCTACACACCTCAATCTGCCCTTCCCTCGCCGCAAAATGCAACGCACCCCGATCATTCGCATCCTTCACCGCCTCCACCGTCTTCGCCAATCCCTTCCCCTCATCCAATTCCTCCGCAGATTCTGCCATACCCAATTCACAAATCCACATTGTCAACAAAACCCACATATCAAAATCAACTAAAAAAACAATCACACATTAAAAATTGAATCTTTGGGTCTTACTCTTGAAGAATTCGAGGTTTCCTGTGAGGGCAGCGTTGAGGAGATTCTGAACTTTCTCCCTAGCTGCGAGGGCGTGTGAGGCGTCTTGGGACATTGGCGTAGATTGGTTTCCGGAACCCTAGAGTGGCGGCCGGAGATCGAGGAGGCGGCGACAGGCGGCGGCGGCGGCGTTGTGTTTTTTGGGGGGTCTTGTGAAGGTTCTGACAAGTTCTGGAGTGTGACATTGTAGATTTGAAAGGATTAAGTGTTTTTTTTTAAAAAAAATAACATGCAATATTATTGATAATAATAATAATAATATATTATAATTATGAATTATTAAAAAATTTAAATCATGTTATTTAGATATATAACGAAACTCTTCAAATTAAATATTATAATAATCTCTATTATCCAAAAAGTAATAAAGTTATAATCTCTAAATATATGTGATTTTTGAATACTACTGCATTTATATGATTGTTAATTTTGATTTGAACTGCATTTATATGAACTTAGATCTGTCAAGTTCATGTGTTAAAAGTCAAAACCATGAAAACAGAATCAACAATCAGCTTCCCCGCCAACGAAACACCCTGTTCAAAACATAGTTCTACATCAAATATGATCTCAATTTACCATTGTCATCACCTCCCAAAAATACTCACTTCCCCCTCAAAACAAGGAATTCCATCAAGTTCCCTCCTTTCATCCTTTCAACCTCAACCTCCTTCCCATTCCACCTCTCACTATTCCCATTTCCCATTTCAAAAACACCCGAATCGGAGCATCACCGACGACCTTGGCCGGGGCAGGGCAGTTCCTTCAGCGCTGCCCACGGCCAACGACTTTACAACCACAGCTACAACCACAATCACAACTACCACGGTTGTCGCGAACCTATTGATCCACATTTGTGATTGGACCAATGGATCCACCGCCAAGAACAAAAAGAGAGGCATACCGCAAGGCCTTGATCACGCCTCTGACGTTAACACCGCCACCTCCGCGTCCCTCGTTGTTCACCAAGTTGACCCCATTGTCCCCGTCCAAGCTGGCACCAGGGCCAAAGATGGTGTCTGCAGCGACGGAGTGTGAGGAGGAGCAACTGCAGAAGCTAGTGCATGCGCCGCCGTTTTTGAAGAGCGGGAAGAAGAGGCTGTCGAAGCAACTGTCGATGTGTGAGACCGCAAGGGACAGAGCGTGGGAGAGGAGGCGGCGTCAGATGATGATGAGGCAGGGGAGTTGTGACAACCTGACGGACGAGGACATGAGCGAGCTGAAGGGGAGCATCGAGTTGGGGTTCGGGTTCAAGGAAGACGGGGTCGAGGGGCGACACCGGCTCTGCAACACATTGCCAGCGCTGGATCTTTATTTCGCTGTGAACAGAGGGTTTTCGCCGAGCCCAGTGTCAACACCACGAAGTGGGGCAGCGTCATCATCGACAGATAGCCCTACGATCGACGATACGTTTAAGATTTGCGGTCCAGGTATCATGCATTTCAAAATCAAATTATCGACCATCCAAGTCGTCATAAGTTCCAACGCCTAAATAAGATCTCGAGTTCCAAATGAGTCAAAACTCATGAGGTCCTTGAAAACCAGAAGGTTTAAACAAAGACATAAATGCATGATGCAATAAGAATATCATGGTTGTCTTGTTTTTTTCAGGGGATGATCCTCAACAGGTGAAGACCAAGCTGAGGCATTGGGCGCAGGCAGTTGCTTGTTCCGTTATGCAATCATTTTAATCGGTCTGATGATATGGTAAGTCGTCGTGGATTGTTAGCGCAGTATTGTGGATATGCAGAAGTCTCCTCAAGTTTCCGGTGAACAGCAATGATTCAATTACCTTAGGATCATTACAACGCATTTGTTACGTTGTCAAGGTTGTACATAGATCAAGTGCATTTTGACTCAATAGAGAATCCAATTCTCCAAATTTTGTCATGTAACTATTTGAATACACAGTTACAACTCTTAGCGTGCATATTTGGACAAAACTTCAAGAACATACCTCGGACAGGAACATGAGGCGATCCTTTTTCAATACAACCATCGACTGGGTGGTGCCAACTCCATGCAAACATCTTGATCAAAAGCGATGTAACCTCCATGCACTTGCATTAAACGTCAAACTTGCAACATCCTATCGTCCTCAAACCTGAAACTGTCCAGTAGCGATCGCTGGGTTGACAGAAATGAAATCGCAACTTCTCCTGAAACAACGTCAGAAGAATACTTGAACAAAATTGAGGTGGTGTAGGTCACCATACAAAGGGGCCATTTTGAGAGCATCACTGATGAAGCTCTGTATTACTTTTTCATATTATCCAAGTAGTAATATATAGTATAAACAAGTCAAAAGAGATAGGACCGACCAAGTTCAAAGCAGAAGTATCCTGTCAATTGTTCTGTAGGAATTATGATCCAATATCTGAATCTAAGAAGAAAGCTGATACACCTCTAAATTTTCTGTCTGGCTTTTTGGAACAGTTCCAGGAAATTGCCCAATATCATGACCATGCAGGGGTTGGAATTCGTTATGCAAACCAATGTTGAACTCATCTCCGCGTGATCCCCCACTCTGGAAATAGTCCGCAATCTGTAGACCAAATTTCTAGATCAGATCCAGTTATTACAGAATCACATTTTATTTCCATATGATAAACATGCTACCAAACCAACTAACCACTCTCACCGACACAGAAACAAATCAAGTTTACAATCATGACTGCAATATAACAAGGTAATGAAGTATTCGAGCTCACATGATCAGCCATTGCAATTCCACTGATAGCTGCTGCCTCTAAGCTTGACCCCAGTAACCAATCACCACATATGCCTGCCCTGCCTTGAGAATCAAAGATACATGGGATGCCGGGACTATTGGTTGGTAGAGCAGCACCCCTGAGCACAGTGCAGACACAAAACTTCAGTACTTGTAGATATCTTTCTCCAACACGACAAGTCTACAACAAGATTGGATTTGAAGACATCATTTCCCCCTTCTCCCTGAATCGTCGAGGCACAACCGATTCGATGACCGAAATACTGGCATAGCCAGCACAATAGTGAGTGAAGACCAAAAGAATAGACATACCATAGTTGCAACTTGGTATATGATGGCTTCTGAAGTGATCCCTTTGAAAGCCCTAATGCAATCTCAACCCCCTCTAGCATCTTCATCTTCACCTTCTCCGCTGTGACATTTGGAATGTTTTCCTGCGAGCGGAATGCTAATTAATACTACCAGTGGAAATATATCTATTTTTTTAAAAGGAAAATATAGCTATTTTATTTAGAAGTAAATTCGATCAGTGAACAACCTGTGGAACCTTGTTCTGCTTTCCGAAAGATGCAGTACTGAAAAAGGTCCAACATTCTGGACCGCTATGTTGGCCAGAGGAGAATTTCCTGGAGTTGTTTCCCATCCACGACAAAGCATCTACCCCGTTAACAAATGCTCCTTCCAAGCTACATGGAACAGGAAGAGGGTTCTCAAAGGCAGCAAGAAGGGCCCATATAGAACTCAAGTCCAGCCTCTGTAAAATGAATGCCATGAAATATTCAAAATTCAAAGGGAAGCCAAAATCCAATACTCCTTAGTTTTGCTCAACAGGAACTAAGGACGAAAAACAAAAGAACACCATAGTAAGCTATCACACCTTCATTTGACGCGCAATAAGTGGTAAGCCTGATGAACCAAGCAAACGATTTGCACATTTCCCTGATTTATGGAATAGATATAAACTTAAATAAAGCAAGACGTAGGACTATGTCATAATGGAAAGACCACAAGAAGAACATTTAATCTCCGTAATGGACATCTTTAACATTTATTATACAATGTATAATCTTGCATGATACTTTACAAATCACCACAAGAAGCAAATATGAAAGAAAAATGTAACCATTGTGCGCCACGACAATTGCATCAAATTGGCCTTGAGGCTTTCCATTCTCACTTAAATGCCACATCCTGTTATATGGTTCCAATGTACTGATCCAGCACGGTCTAACAACTTTAACCAAAGATGTCTGCAAGGTCAAAGATATACGTTTAGTTGACACCGAAGACGTGCAGATGCATGACAGTTGAATGGATCAGGAAAATATAGGATACCAACATGTCGCCTGTACAATCAATGACAAAACAAATGACGAAAAATGACTACCTTAGACAATATTGAGTCAGCAAGAGGGCGCATTCCATTCATGCCTACATATCGTGGAGGAGTAGAGGGGAATGGCACAAACTGACCACCGGCTTCAAGCTCTCCAACAGCACCTTGCCACAGACTCACCAACCCCTTCTCCATCCACTTATCCACAAGCTCCGAAAACCGAGGATCACTCACAGTGAAGTACTGGGCAGCATGATCGAATATCAAGTGCTCAGGTTCAATAACTCTAGTTCCCATCCGTCCTCCTAGACCATGAATCCCCTGCAGCAGAATCAACACATATCAGAAAACCCATGTTTGCTCCGATGCCAACATCAACCAGGCTTGTGTAAATAACACTTGAGAAGCGACTTAGGAACCAATGTCAAGTCAATAGCATTATAGCACTAGAAACCACATACTTTCCCAAGGTATTCGGGAGTTAAGTACAATTATTTTGTTGAGCCTTCTAACATAAATTTGAACCTGATAAAATCAATTCTTACATGGTTCCACCCATGTTGAATTGACACCACGACTACTACCCATGCAACCAAGTGACCATCGACCCCTAATCCCAAACATTTTGCACGTGTGGGACAACATTGTCCGCACTTCACAAGAAACATACTATGATACATTGTGAAGCATTCTTAGGCATTCACTAGATGGTTACAATTAAGTACACTCAGTACATCCAAAAGTTATTACTCAACAAAATATCTAAAGATTATACTACTATATTTTAACCTGGACACACCCACAAGTGCACAAAGCTCTCCCAATATCTATTTCTCTGTCCACATGACTTGAACCAAAGACGCTGCTCAGAACTAACCGAGCAATCCCAAGAACTAACCAACCGTACCGAAAACCGTAGACCGGACTCCTCTCCTCTCAAGAAACATCCCACAGACAAGCCCGGCCATCCCGCCGCCGATTATCCCGACCACAGGATCCTCCGACATGGGACCCGAGAACACGACCTGTTCCTGCGAGAGCGATTTCTTGATTATCGATCTCCGGGAGGTCCCATACGAGGATCTCCTCTTGGGGGATTTTCTAGGGATTGAGCTCGGATTAGGGTTAGGGTTAGGGTTAGGGTTTTGGATTTGGGGGTTTTGAGGGGGCGAACAAAAAGGGATGAGGGAAGGGTGGTTGTTGCCATTGTTGGCGGTGTGTTGTTTTGGAGGGAAGTGGAACGTTATCTTGTCTGGTTCATTTCATTATCCATAGTTTATAGTATGTCACGTCGGTGCAAGTGAACCTGAATTTGATTTTCTTTAAGCGAATCTCGATTTCGAGTAATGTAGTATAAATGGATGTTGGGAGAACGTTGTCCCCTTTCTTTGAATGTCCTTCGAGGACTTCACTAGATGGAAAGACATCAGCGGCTCAATGTTTTGAACATAGACTTTGTATTCATTCGTCATTCATAGTTTAAAGTGTGTCATGCTGATAAACAGATGTCGGCCCGAGTGAACTTGAACTTGATTCTCCTTAAACAGTGTATATGGATGTTGGGAGAACGTTGTTCCCTTTCTGCGTGGGTCCTTCCTCGGGCATTCACTAGATGGAAGATGAAGATTGACCTTGTTCATGTTCATTTCATCTCATTCATATAGAGATGGAGCCCCGCTGGAACAAATCAAACGGTTCTTGTTCAATACAAATCGACAGGAGACACTATACCACACCCACTAAACCAACCCAAGTTCATGAGACTACCGCCGTCGCCATTCTAGCATGCTGTGTTTTCATGATGAAAAAATCCGGCATCATAACATATATAGGTGTAACTAATATAACTTACACGAAATATACAAACCATGAGTCACATGAAACCTCTTAAAAAAGATCAGCAAGGGAAGCATTAGCATCCCCAAAATGATAGCAGGAGAAAGTCGAATTACAATGTTACAATGATGGAAGCGTCCAGTGGCTGTTCTTTCATGATCTTCCCCTTGAAACAAAGTTGCTACACCCTCTTAAGAATTGTACATCACAAGGAAACACTCGCACGCGATACATGATCAAGATTGAACTGAGACATCCATGTTGGTTTTCTGAGTCATAGGAGCCGCTTTAGCTGCCTCCGTTGCCTGATTCACTTGACAGTTGCGATCCTTCTTTCTGGGGGTGCTGGTAGGGGTAAGGCCCTCCTTGGTGTAAGCACCGAGGCTGTGCCGAAGTGCTCTTGCGCAGACTGCCACCTTGTCTTCTGGAGAAGACCTAACCGCGTCGCTACAACTCCTTCTGCGCCCAATGTTGGGCGACTTCGCACGAGTTGTTGGCACCTAGCAGAAAAGGTGAAGCCATTATATTACAATTTAGAGATAAGTAGACAACACACATGATACGAATGACAAGTTTGATTTCTTCATCAAGCCAACTGCAAGCAGGAAGATTTTAGCGGTGGACAAGTTCGACAAACAAGAAGAGGAAAAAGGAAGTAGATACTACCTTCTTAAGTTCTTTCTTGGGCGGGGGAGGCTCGTAGTAAAAGCTTGGGACTGGCTTGGCCCTGACAATCATAGACTTGCGAAGCTGCTTTATGGCGGCTTCCTCCTCTTCCTAGGAAATGATGACATCCAAATGAAAACAAGTACACACGACGTGATGGGAATAGGATCCACCCAGCCTCAATTCATTCGTATAAGTAACATCAACATACCTTGGTCCTTGCTTCATACTCTCTCCTCTCTGCTTCTAAGGCCCTGTGTTTCTCCTCTAATTTTGCATAGAACTGGAATTGGAAAAGCATGAAGTGCCATATAACAAGCAATCACAATGTCAAGCATGCCTATGTATGAAAAGAGTAGCAGATCGAGCTACTGACATCTTCTCTTCAATAGATGAATCTTACCTCCCTTCGCCTCTCTAAGCGCTCAGCGGACTTAAATGTGGGAGCCACTGCAACTGTGGTCCTCGATCTTGTACTCCTCACAGATGCAGCGATTCTGAGCCTGGCTAAGGAAAATATTGTGATACCTAAATCTTCAACATGAAGAACACATTTTTGGGACTTGTATCGGAATAGAACTAGGTCATTTAATTGTTTTAAGGTCTACTGCAAAGCATCTTTAAGCATTAGAGCATGTCATCTGCATGCTAGCAAAATCTGTGTGTATTAGAGTGAACCCGTAACATAGATAACCAGTGAAGAACATCCACAAGCATCCTCGAGAATCATCGGAATATATATATATATATATATATATATAGGATACGAAGAAGCCATTGACCAATTATCATCATCATCCAGAAGCTTCCTTGGAACAAAAGGAGAGTTAAGCTGCCAAAATTATAACAGAGCACATCAGCTTGACTCAAAAGGAAAGCATACATGCAATCATGAGTCCATGACACTCTTCTCTTAGTAGGATTGCAGACATAATGAAATTAAAGAACAAACAAACGAGCAAACATGTGCAATCTTAGGGAGAGAAAAGACATTACTCCATATAAGTGCCAAACTTCAGATAAAAATAGTAGCAGAAAGGACTAGCACGCACATGGACAGTACCCCCCACATAAATAAATAAATAAATAAATAAAAGGGAATTTGAGAGAGGTCATAGAGATTTTTTTACCCTGCTGATTCAAACCTAAATGAAATGGTCCATCAAGGATACCGTTTCATGGTTTATGCAATTTTGGTATATGACCATATGAGTCATTTGACTGTTTGTTTTCGGTTGTGCAGCATGGACTTGCTTGCTCGTCTTATAACCATCAATCATCAGTGTAGACCACTCAATATAGAATGAGTACTGTGAAAACCCAATCATCTCCATGATTAACCACTGAGGTAGGTATCAAAGAGAGGAACACCAGCAAGTGAGATCAGAGCTTCAAATTCTGGTGCAAGAAAGATAGACACAATACCTGAGACTTTTTCGCATAGATTGGAGAACTTTCGCCAGAAACAGGGGTTTCAGCCGCAATTGGGCTCACACATGCACGCTTGTCACTCTCCACATCACAAGGTTTAGGAGCAGGGTGCTTGATCTGTACATTTCCAACAGTAGTTGGCCCTGATGCAGGTTTATGGGGTGAGCTCGACTTTTGGTCTCCCACAGAAGTTGACTTCTCCTCGTGCTTCTCGGCTGCATCATGTGCTACATTGGAAGCAGCATTAGGCTTCACCTTTACAGGAGAAGAATTATGCACCACTTGTATGCCAGTAACTTCTCTTCCCATTTTGCTGTATTAAAATAAGTAAAATAAGAAGCAGAATGTTGTCCACAATTACTACTTTCTTGTGATATATAAGATGCAAATCAAAGCAAGCTGCTCATTTTGCCTGTAAACACAAGACAACTTTGGGGAAACACATCTCATGGCCTATTGGATCAGATGAACCAAGTCAATCCAAATTTGTAAACAAGAATTGACATGGATGAAAGAAAACCAGAACAAAGATCAACATTCCAAAAACTATATGCTTCATCTTGCAGTTGATGCTTGCCGCGCTACCAACCAAAAACACAAACTGCAAAGCAAATTACATGATGTCTATTCCAATTTCCAGAACTCCAATGACCTACGGGATCAACACGATTACCATTAAGTCGATCATTTCAGCCATGATTCATTAACCAACCAATTCCCTAACCATGATTCATTAAGTCGATCGTTCTAGCAGAAGTTACAAAGGAATAAAACAAAGGAATGGCACCGAAAAGCATGGGCAAGTGATGTCAGGTTCCTGACTATGAATAAGAACACAAATCTCAGCAAAAACATAGAAACAAAAGCCTCTGTGAATCCACATGATGGTGAGAACAAAACAGGGAGACAAGGGCGACCCCACAAAAATCCCATAGAAAATCAAGATCCATGGCCTTTCGTGTAATCATATTGTTTAAAATCCGTAGCACAGATACATCCATGATTATGGCCATTCCCAAACACACAATGATCAAGACCAAATCTCTGCACAAAAAGTTAAGCACACTCAAAATGTTTTTTTCAAGACCAAGTTGAATAATCCTTACCTAAAAAAAGACAGACCGAGCTGAATAATCATTCACCATCGATCTAGAGAATATGATGCCATTGGCAAATACTTAAACTCGATGTTAAGATATACAATTGGTTCGAACTTTTGATAGAACCGATTTCTAGACATGATATCATAGCACCTTGTGACATGAGGTCACGAGTCCGTACCTCCCCTATCGATTGCCACCTATGTGGTTTATTATGTAATATCCATCAAACTCAACATAAAATAGATATAGAATGGAGTAACAAGGGTTTTTCTAGGTTGAGTTCATAGTTACAGGATTCTCCAACCCCCTCGCGCCCAGTCACCAATTCCGAGCTGCTAACATTCAACTGATTCACTCGATGGAGAAACCAACTCCAAATTAAATTCCTACAAATTTCTTGGAAGTAAGAACACGAACAGAAAAGCGAGAGAACAATCAGCCATCTAACCAACATTCCAAGCTCCAACAAACAAGCTTTTTCTTTATCCCATCAAAGGGTCGATTACATGAAAACCACGATCTCATTCTCCCGTGTCTTGAGATTTTTGATACATCACATTATCATTACTCCGTACAAAAATTAAACATATCTAAATAGACCAAGATGGAAAAGCAACAGGTACAGAAAAAACCCTTGATCGGAAAACGCCAAGAGTTAGTGAGCGAATTCATGTTTAGAATAAGGCAACAACAATCCAGATAATATTGTCGATTGACGTGGTCCGAAGAAGGCACCATGTAAAGATGAAATTCATGTTCCGAACGAACACAATGCACATAAATTAACCACATCGAATCACCTGAAAAAAAATGCAGCACAAATTTGACAAATTCTGCTTACAATTTTTCTGGGGTGTGACCTGTGAATCCCCCCTCCTCCTCCTCTGTTTTTCGATTCTCTGATTTATTTTTTTTTGGTTGATTTTTTTTTACCCTCTTGCTCTTTGCGTTATTTTGTGAGGGAGAAATGAAGAAGAGGGAGAAAGGGAGAGAGAGTGGGGGCACCAAAATTAGTTGTATTTTGTTGCTGTGCGCCTGTGCCGTTGGCTATTTATCGTTACCATTTCTTTTGCCTTCTTTTTTCTCTCTCTCTTGTCTTTAGTTGAGTTAATTTCCCCTGAAAATAAAAATAAAATAAAATCAATGATATTTCTTGGTCGGTCAAAACTACACTTGTCTTCTGTTTTGATTCGAAAACTTGATTTATTCATCAGAATGAAGCTGAAGCAAAACATATGACCTAAATGTCCCCAATATAATTTTTGGATAAAAACGAAAATCAAAATGTTATGATTTAAATGAAAGAAGAAAATATGTTATTTATAACGACATTCTTATATTACTACTATGCTCTAACTTGTAACAGAAATATATCTTTCACACGGAAACAAAGTCACGCTGAAGAAAACTCGAGTAATCCTGTGCTGAATATGGGAAGTATAGAGTCAGGTGAGCTTGGAAGTTATTTGGTCACAAGCATAGATCATAACATAACGTCTTCTCGGGTGCGACCATATCAGCACTAATGCACCGGATCCCATCAGAACTCCGCAGTTAAACGTGTTTAGACAAGAATAGTACTAAGATGGATGACCTCCTGGGAAGTCCTCGTGTTGCACCACGGTTCTTTTTCCATACCCAAAAAAACATAGCGTCTTCCCTTTGTACTGCAATTTTAACAACAAAATCATATGCTCTAAATTAAAGGACTTAATCTATTGAATAATATTGTTGTTGGGTGTGCCCCAACCCAATCTCCAATATCTTTTGCTTTTTGTGTTCATATTCAAAGTGGTCGGTTCGCTTCAAGTGCATGGTTTACTTTTTTAGGCATCCTGTTCAAACCTCTCAAAAGTTCTTGTCTAGGATGCATCCCTCCTGTTGCGTTCAACTGGCCATCACTTCCTTTCAAATCTCACTTTCATAGTTCTTCTTTTTGTGTTGCTGCTCAAAATAGGTTTAGGTTGCTCGTCTTAATCTCGAAAATCAAGATTCCTAAAGATGAGAGCGGAAGACGTTACAGATTCAATCATAGCTTAAAATTTTTCGAGATATTGTACGTATTGGTCAATCTACGATTTTGAAATTGACTATGCAATCGGTCCAATAATTTCAAACAGAAAAAAAAGAAAAATACTAATGGTTTGATGGCCTAATGTTGGCGGGAGACCTGATGTGAATGAAAGGATAAGCCGCCTCAAGCTTTGAGAAACAACACCGCTTTAGCTTTTTTGACCAACTCCAGGCTTCAACATACAGTACTCCTAGTTCAAACTCTACCAAGGGAACAATTTGCAAAAAGAATCATGATTAAAGTGTTCAAAAGGTAAGAGCATCTTCAATGAGATACTTTGCCTATCGTTATTAATCATCTTCATTGAGGTACCGTGGATGTTTGTTCACTTCTGCATTTCTATCATATGCAATGGGATTGAAACTATCATAAAAGATGAACAACTAGTTGTTACACGAAAGATCTCGAAGGTGGCAAATATCAATCCTTACATGACTAAATTGTAAATCACTCTTTCATTCATTCATTCATTCCGAAAAAAAGAAAAGAAAAAAAACAGCAATCCTTACACTGACCAGAAAAAGAAAAAATATGGCCTAGTCAACAAGTATTTCATCTACTCAATTGCACTCTAGATGACCCAAATCAACCTGCAATTCTTACACGATAATTCTTTATCGATAAACCTTAACATTTCTACACTGATGTGGATTCCACGGGACCATATGCTAATTAATCTGATCCGACATAACTTTGGGCCTTGACGTGTAGGCAAACCAACCAACATGATCGTCATAGATAGATCTAGAATACCAAATAGAGATAAAAAACAATTATACGTGTATCTTGATCGTCATGATACGCAGCGAAAATTAATTATGACGAACACGCTATTGGATCAATTAGATCTGTAAAATTGGATTACGAACAAACAACGTTAACAAACTCCATTTTCCTAATTTTCATGACGGCCGGTGTAGACGAGTCATCATGTATAGCACAATTAAGATTAGAAAAAATGACCTAATTGATATATATAGAGATGTAGCAAAATTAGGCCTTCTTATCACGAACTAATAAATATCTACGCAACCCACACTAACCGACCCCATATTAGACTAAAATAAAAGCACATAGTCTCACTTCATTAGACCAACTAATTAGCCAATAACAATTAATATAATCCACATATGGAGATTTAGAGATTACATCTAACATTCTTCCACTTGGGTTTATTAATTGTCAAAACCAAAACAAAACCAAAATTTTAGAAAACAATTTCAGTTTTTTGAAATTAACACAAAAAAGAAAAACGAGCTAATTAACTATTTTGCAAATATTAGGCACCAATAATAAAACTATTGATCTAGAGATGCTTTTCTAATTCAATTCAGTCCCATAGAGTTTTCAAGTTCAGGATCATGACAAAAACTGCATCTTTTTTGTTGCGACACAAGACCTTCCATGGTCACAAAACTCTAAACTCTACTGACATGAATTTTAATACGGTAATATGGCAAATGGATAATACCCCAATGAAAACGTCATGTATTATCCTCTTGCCGGTTACACGATTTTTTTCCTTATGTACCAAACGTACGAATGAGAAAATCACTTGGTTGTGATAAACCAAGTCATATGTCTTGACTTTATGTATTATGCGTGATATACTTTATGTGTCCCAAAACATATATTAAGCCTCAACTTATTATCCCAAGTCTTTGCTCGAGAGTGACACAACTCTTGAGATTTTGATAACATGAAGTCATACATAAAACACCAACGTGTTCCTGTAACAATTAACTGCGTCCAGTTTATTTGATTCCATCGGAACAAAATATAAAAAGCACAATGGAGTCTCAAATGCTCCCACTGAATAAATAGATAAGTACCAAATATCAATGTTAAAACTTTATGTCATAAAAGATACATGAACAATGGTGAGACTACTTTATCATTTGTTCTTCACGCTCTATTGTAACGTAAACTCTTGTGATACTATATTGTTAATAAATAATATGGAAGTGAATATCACAATGCATACGCATGAGTCCATATAAGCCAACAACAACAACATCATAAAACAAGTTCATCGATAGAAGGGTATAATATGAAATAACATGTTACATGCATAACAACATAGTCGAGAGAATAATTATTTCTCTATCAAAATGAGATATTGTCTTGTCTACGTGTAATGTCCCGATTTTTCATTATTTATTAATGATACATATGATGTCACTGTCGCTGGACCCAACGCCTTAACTAGATAAAAACTATATACTTTCTGGCTTAGTCATAAGAATTAAGATAAGTTCACTTGCACATCATTAGTTTAGAAACTTTTGATGCACTCAATCATAACTCAGAATATCACCTTTGCACCGAAATTTATATCTCTTTATAAGATCAGAATATCTTTCATACATAAGCTACATCTAATTAGGCAAAGAATTTATTATACTTATCATTATATCAATCACACAGAGACGACAGACAATCGATACCCTCAATGTTATAATTGTGCCCTTGGCGAGACTTATTCAATTTTATAAGTAAACTCTCTTCAGCCTTTAACAAAAAGGGCATCCGCGAAAGGGGATCAGCCAAACTGGAATACAGGGTCTCCTGCAGTGAGATACCCTCATACCAAAACGACCTCACAAGTCGATGAAGGAATGTCACCACCGAATCACTATATAACACATGCGACAAACACAATGCTATTTGAGTTTTATACCATAGAGTTATCCCATCAATTATGGATTTATACTCCTTTCACTCACATATCCTCCTTATACCAGCAAACAAGATATACACAAACACACAAATCATCTTATCACGACACACAACAAGTGATAGGTAATAAGGTACGTCGGAACACATTTTATGTCAAATACAATTAGTGAATACGACCAAAGATTCCAACCTATATTATTATACTCACGGTATAATAATAAGTGTCGCCACACACAATTAATCTAAACGTTATCTTTTACCACAGTTCTTCACATACACGTATTCACTCTCGTCCTTAAGTGACAATGAGTAGCATCTCCAAGTTCTATAACATAATAGGATACACGTATTGAGATTCACCCTCGTGAATGATTGTTCACGTTATAAAGTTAAGCATATTTATTCGTATTTCTTGAAAAACCGTCATATTAATATTATGCGGTGGTGCTAAGATTTGAGAAAAGTCCTTGATACTTATTTTGTTATTCCATGATAATGATTTTATCTATTTATCATCATTAGAAGTGTTTGTGAATATTTGGAGTTATTTCGGGGTCAAAACGATTCATTTTCGGATTCTATCCAATATGACCCTTCGACACGTTTAAATCTATAACTTCTCTTATACACCTCCAACAATTATTTGATAAAATTATACATAAACTAGACTCTATAAAATTTTCATCGAATTAAAGTTTTTATCATGAAAGTTTACCACTAATAGCAGTTTATTCGTTCAAGTTTATATTTTTCTACTACATCAGACAGTTTGACCTTACTTTACTAATCAGTTCATAAATCCTTGCGAACAGCTCCAAATTTATATTTTTAAACTGTTATGGAAACTAGATCTCAAGAGATTTCCATTTATATAAGGCTCGTTTTCTAACTCTTTCTTTGTAATTTCAGATCGAGTCACAAAGTGATCCCTATAATCAATTTTTATAGATATATCAGCATGTTTTGATTTATATCTTGAGATTCACTATTATAAATCATGCTCTATCAAATTTATAAAAAACTAGACATATGAGCTTCAATATATATTAAAATCAAAATTTATCATAGAACTTATGATTTTTCACAAAATTTCTAAACAAGATGATCATCTTCTCTTATTAATGGTGAATGATCCTCATCGTCTTATAACCCTAACTTCTCCTTTTCTCCTCAAACTCTCATTTTTTTCTTGCTTATCTCTTCTCTTGTACGACAAGAAGTGTTTTTATGTATGTAAGAAATTTTTCAAGGAGAAAAGAGATTGTATTTATAAGAAATTAAATCAATTAAAATAGTTTTAGTGGGTGTTTAGTGGATATTTAGTAGACAATTAATAGATAAATAATTTAATTTAGGTGAAGTAAAAATTGATATAAAGGAAAATAAGTGTCAAAATTAGGTTTAGGTCATTTTCATATAAATACGGTATTTTCTTATTAAGATCGTATTTTTCCGTATCTGCATATTAGGGTTGTATTTCATTCATATTTTGTATTGTTTTCTTATTATATCGTCAAACAAGTTTTTTAACCCAATAAAATAAATCATAACGTACGATTATTTACTATTCACGTTAATTATCGTGAAACTAAATTTTACAAAAATTTTCGGATCCTTATCATATTTTTGTCATGATTTTTTTATAAATAAATTTTATAACCTCATTATATAAATTATGACGTTCAGTAATATACTATTTTTGTTATTATTTGTAGAAAATAAATTATCTTAAAGTTTTCGAGTCTTTACACTATGAAAAGAACATCCTTATGTTTTAAACTCCGAGAGAGTCGGAACCTATAGGATCTATCAACTACAAGTCCTTAAACTCATGGATTCGTCTAGTAGAAACATAGCATTGCAATATGCAATTCATATGGGAATACGGATAGTAAACTCTGCTCCCACTGATCACATAGAACATATGCTCCCACTTGATCATGCAGAACAGAAATAAATAAAGGCGCCTCATGATGATATAAGATCATCCGCCTTACGGGAAGTAAATAAAATGCATTTCTCTGAACCGTATAGCAAGAATTGATTTCACGCACTTTTACTATTAAAAGTGGAAAGGGCTAATACTAGCATAATCAAACAAACATCTTTGGATAGTACGCTTGATGCACAATGTACAATTCTCAACTTTATGGTGCTTAATATAGCCGTGATGACGTGTAATTTTCAAAACTTATAATTACATATACAGAAGATCTCAAAAACCTTATCACACAAATATCTTGGGGCTAAATGTGTGCACGAATTAAAATCTTCCCATAATTAAGTACTCCTACTGTAATAGCAAAGCAAATCCTTCCCGACGTTCCTCGATTTATGAAGCAAAAGAACTTCTAAAAGAACTTTAACGTTGTTGAAAAAAAATAAAAGACCTTAAAATAACACAATGTGAGTAAATCAATATACACTCTAAAATTGTATGAGCATATATAATAGAGATCACAAGCGTCATCATACCAATATCTTTGAGTCGAATGCATGACAAACAATTATGTATTTTACAATATAATCGCGGATCTAAGAATTAAACCAACCATAAGTGATCTATCACCTTTGGATATATAGATCCCAACGATGGTTTTCTCTCAATCATATGCTAACTATGCAAACCCTCCTACCTTTAACATAAAAACCACCTGCTTTGGGAGTATGATCAAACATTAAACAAGAGGTATCCTATAATTTTATAGGACACATTTTAGGAATACGAATAAGAAGATCCCTTTGGGGACTATAACTCAAACCTGAAACATCTTCAAGATAAACACTTTAAGTTACTCACATAACCAGATTATGGTTTAACAGGAAGACTTGATGGGATATATCAAGCATTAAACCACACATGTTAATCATGTCGTCTAATATTAATATGCAAAAACTGCAGTCATTGACCTTTATATTTCACACGTCATTCAAAGTTGGATGTAGACTTACTTGTCTAGCGACGCAAGGTCATGGACTCAATCCATAAGTCTATAAAAATCAAACAGTCTAAAATAAAAATCATACGGTTATCCTCATGGCTCTTCGAATACAAGAGCTCAACCCATTGAAATAAATAAAAGAACCAATTTTAGCTAAGAATATTTTATTCTACGGAATCATAGGCAACTCAATGCACATAGAATGCATAGAAAATTCTATAAAACAAATAATATTGAAACTATGAGCTGCTCGATCTTGTACAAGCATGTAACATTCAACAGTAAGATATCTAGTATTATGCATAAAGTGTAATATCCATCACACTCACACACAAGAGCCTTTTATTTATTTATTTATGCAGTACACACAAGAGCCTTGATTAGTCCTAATAGCTCAACTATATTTTATATTTATGAACTATTTGATTAATATTTAATAATTTTATTTGAAAAGCTATTACAATGATTTTTCGTTTGAATCGATTGATCCATCCGGGATGCGACTTACCTCGTTACCAAATCAAAGAAGAAAACACCCACGACCTATGCACGATCGAAGTCTTGTTATATAACCCGATGTTAAGTCCTTTCCTAACTTAATTACAAGACTTGCAACAAGTAAATAACTGACTAACATAGGCCCATGTATGTAGAGGACTTGGGTTTTAAGTGTATAGCCTTTAAACATACAGGCGTCCTCGATCAAACAACAAAGAATATACCGTTTATCTTTCACTGACAAGATAAATTACATGAGTTAAGTAAGCAATTATTGTGGGCAGGTTAAGCAAAAAAATAAAGAATTACCTCATCACAGACTCACATGTCCTAACAAATTAGTCAAAGCCAAGCCCACCAACTCATCTTCCTCAAAAGAAACAAACAGAACCAAAACAATGACGAAAGCAAACAGGGACAGCAATGAAACAGTGACCCAAGCTGACTAATATGCATCAAGTTGGCATCAATTATAGATATGAATCTACCGTGCCTAATAACTCGACAACCTGATCAAGCACCGGAGAGATTACGCTCTACACTTGAAGCTTTTGCACATGTCCAGAAACGAATCAAAAGCCATCAATTGTCCCCAAAATCGAAACTTTTAAATTTTCAATCTGATCTTTAGGACGAGTCGCATATGCAAATCACAACTCAAAGGGGAAACTTGACCCGTTTGTTTCACATATCTAATCCGTTTATTTTGTTTCCTCCAAAAGGGAAACTTGATCGACATGATATGTCGAAAATCAAAAGGGTATATGCAGACTCATATGCCTTGAAAAAATGCTTCTAAAATCAAATCTTGATTGAATTTAACCGACACATCAGTCACAAAGCCACTTCTCCGTTTTTATTGGTTTCCAGTTCATTGTAGGCGAATATAACCGTTCGCACATATGATTTTTCAGGGCAAAAAACAGATCGCAGGAATCCTTTGATCGATTATGTTCTCAAAAACAAAACTTAATGGATTCTAAATAAGAGCTATGTCTGCTCTGATACCACATGTAGACAAATCGTTCAATAGGATCATCATAGATAGATCTAAAATATCAAATAGAGATTGAAAATAATCATAGGCGTATTTTGATCGTCATGATGGGCACCGAAAATTAATCACGACGAACACACAATTGGATCGATTAGATCTGTAAAACTGGATGACAAACAAATAACGTACCAATAAATATCTATCTAACCCATACTGATCAGCCCCATATTAAACTAAAATAAGAACACATAGTTTTATTTATTAGATCAAGTAATTAACTGACAATAAAGTAACATGACGTGCTAGTCAACAATCTTGAGGGGCTTCGAAAATGAACAAAAGTAACGTCGCGCTAGCTTAGACAGACACTTTGTAAGATAACTTTCTTCAATTTCTTCATTTTTTTCACTAAAATGGCATGTGAAGAATGACCTTTGCAGACGGATTGGTTCTCTCGTTCTTCTTGAAACTGATCTTCTTCTTCAACACTTGCTCGTTTTACTACCAAATAATAATGTCGAGAAAAAGAGAGAGTCGAGGTTTACAGAGAGACAAAGACACTAGGGAAGGGGATTTACGGGACCCACTCTTTGTGGTTTAAATCGTTGATTTAAAATGAAATAAAATAAACCAAAGTAAAATAAAATTGAAAAGTTAAAAAATACAAGAGTGAAATGTTTTGATACCTTCTTTCTAATCGTCAATAATATTGTTGATTGCTTTGGAATTTTCGATCACTCAGAGCTTCTGAGGAATGTTTGGTGGCCATTGTTGGCTATTTAGTGTGTTTGAGAGTCACTCTATTATGTGTGTTCCAATTGATTGAAAGATGTAGAAAACGAATGAATCAAATGATTGTTTGAAATGTGGGCGTGATGGAATAGATTATTACATTTCTTAATGCTTGACTCGTTATATCGGAATGAAATTGTTTAGGATGCATCTGGTTAATTGAAATTCTTTTTCTCATTCTAATACAAACAAAATAGATGAATATGCTCATCCAAACCTAAAATAAAAATCCACTTTTTGGGAGGAATCGTATTCTGCACGCGACAGAGGACGCCTCCATTGTTAATATAAACGCAACACTAAAATCGATTTTAGACGATTTTTTTTAATGCGAAGACATAGTTGAGTGAGATTGAAATTCAAATTTCGGGTTATAATTTGGGAAGGTGGAAAAACATTTGGGTTATGTCAGTGGTAGATTTGGGTTAGTGGATAAGTTGATATGGGAGTACGGGGAACATTGTTTTTTTAAGGAGATAACATCTAAATGAAATGTATTTAAAAAACACTATCAATATTTATCGAAAGTTCCAATGTCATTCCAAAATAATATACATTATGTAATTGTTTCAATAATTATATAATGCATATCAATTTGTTATTTGTTGTTAAATAATATCAATTTGTTATTCCTTGTTATATAATGTATATCAATTTGTATATAATAAAACAAAAGAATGAATGTTATTCCTCGTTTCAACGTGGCTGCAGAGCATCCCGACTTGAATCCACCATATCTCAATTTGTTGTTGCAAGTATGTCAAGATGTTAGTATGATATATAATTGTTTTAATCTTAGCCTACAAGGCCTATCATCTACCCATCTCGTTGCTTCCTTTCTACCTTTTTAGACAGGGATGACCATGGGAGGAGAGGAAGCTTTCGTAGATGTTCAAATCTGTCCAATGAGAAGTATATAGACTCGTTGGAAGCAAGTTATTATCTTTTTAAGTCGATAAATTTTTGTAATCCGGTTGACGACCGACGAGCCTTGTATTCGAAGTTTGTATATTGAAGTACCTTAAGTCATGAGCCCATAATAATAACGATGAACGCAAGACACATGAATTTATACAAACACTAATATATAATGTGACGTACATATTTTTTTTTACTAAATATAGAAATACAAATATTTTACTAATACTCATCGATTCGTCACAGTCAGAAGAGTATGCTGTAAATGTGAGACATATACTCTAGATTACTGAGTTTTATACTCAGGGGTTATGTATTCCATTTGTAGATAAGTTACAGGACGACTATGGAGGGTGTTAAATTTCTTTCATATTTTGTGATGATGTAATGAAACTCATGGGATTATAGATATGTAATATATGATGTGTACTGGACGTGCCGTCAAACTGTATAACATATTTGCTTCCGCACTGTTATATGAAATGAATATGTGTTTGTCAAGTATTATGGATTAAAACCTCACAGGTATTTTCCTCTACTCTTGATACCTCTAAACCCGTTTGGTTGTTTAGCCTTGTCACGGACCGGGTTCGTGACGGCATAATGCCATGTGTCCCATGACGCGGAGTTTGGGACGTTACACGAAGGGACACGGAGTCTAATTATAATAAACGTGAGACAATGTCATTTTTTATGATGAGGAGAAAGAACAATGAATGTCAGAAATATAAAATCAAAATAAAAGCTCATCAGTCCATCAAAATATGGGAAGAATCAAATTGTATCCAAACAAATAAACAAGCTTGATTTTTTGATGTATAAAAAAGATAAAAAGAGGAGATGTGAATCATGAAAACACGATTTTATATTTTCAAAAAAATATTAGTGAGGTATCTCTTGATAATTTTTTTTGTTATATGATATCTTCTGATAATTTTTTCAATTAGGATTGACTTTAATATAAATCCAATATTTTTTTATAATAATAGGATTTATTATAATAGGTGAGAGTATGTAATGTAAGTATGTAACGATTTGATGTTTTTAATATTAAAATATTATCAAATTATATATGTTGTATTTATTATAGGATGATACAAATTGAAAAATATTATAAATAATGTGTATGAAGCAAATGTTTTTTTTTTTTTTTTTTTTTGTGATGAGGGTGTCGGAGTCAGGTCGTGGGTCTCGACTAATCCTCCGGACACTGACAAAATACCCCGTACCAGCATCGGGTAAAGCTTTGATCGTTGACTGAGTTAGTGGAATTCGAATCCAAAAGTTTCAAAAAAAAGATTGAGTCGAACACCATTATTCCAATCCAGGTTAGTTATCATGAAGTAAATGTTTGTTACACAATCTCCCCGAATTATTCTTCTTTCCCTTTGACAAGATCTTTTATTCATATTGTAGCCTCATTGTTGTTTCCTCGAATTTGGGGTTTTATTTGTCGATCATGTAAGGATTCTATTTCTCTCGATTCATCGTCTGATTTCATTTCATACGATCATTTTATCTGTATGCTCTCCACTTGCACCACTGTTAATTGGGATGCTTGCTGCCCTTTTGATTATGAGTGAAACTTGGTATAAATTTGTCGCAAATCTTGTTTCTGTTGATAAACCTTTTGTGGGTACTTGTTTATCATCGTGGGTTTTTGATTTTGATTGGAGATTGAGTCAGTACTTGTCTGATTGCCTTCTAATTGGTCACCCAAATATTTCGAGTCAATGAATGAGTATAGATGTAATGCTTAGGGTTTCTAATGTTCTTGTCAGGTGTGTTTTGCCATTTTCGAGACCCGATTAACAATAGCTTATCATGTTCTGATATGGTAACGTTACAGCTACGTTGGTCTTGAATTGTATCTTCCCAGTTGGGCATCCATCCTGGAATTGTTCGTTGGCCCGAGTGTGGTTAACCCGTGGAGTCCTGTCAAACGCGCTACTATATTAGCATATATCAGGATATCATCTGTAATATGATATCATCTCGTTGTTGCTTATAAGCTGCTTGGGTCTTGCGGTGTTACAACGGAGTTTGTTTCAATGCGTGGCCTCTTGAGTTCTATAGAAATGTTTCTTTTATCGTATACTTTCTGGAAATTCTGTTATATCAGAACTTGCTTCTAATTGAATTATTCTGGGCTTTTCAGAGATGGGATTTTTGTACTTGTGCTAAGGGTTTTGGGTGTCCTGCATCTGATCTTATTTTGATTTGATTTCTTGAAATCACAAGTCTGAGATCCTGTTTTTTACTCTGTGGCATTTTCACAGTTAGCTTGTTGTGTTTGTGGAATGTGTGAGAGGTGCTTCTTGTCTTCTGCAATGGAAGATATAGAAGGGGTTAGTAAACCCAGCGATGATCATGTGACTGGCATTCACGAGTCTTCGTTACACTATGATGATGATCATGAGCCTAACACTTCTTGTATTGGAACCTGTTGTTGTGGCCGATAGTGGATCGACCACAAACTCGGTCACTGTCTAAACCAAGTGAACCAATTGCAAAGGTTCAGATCTCGATGCACCTTTGTGTTGAATTGGTCCAACCCGTCTTTGTCTTCTATGTGTGCTTGTTCAATGCACAAGACTTGGTCCTAGTCTCCTCAAGGCAGTCCAAGTCTCCAAGCAAAAAACGCAGCCAGGCGTGAGAAGAAAGCAGCCAGGAAAAAAAGCAGCAAAACAGGAAAGTAGCAACACAAACAGAGCAAAAAAGGGAGAAAAACAAAGAGAGACTCTCAGTGTAGCTAAGGGAAACCAGACGGATCGAGGGTCATCCGTAATCGGATCAAGCTGATTTTTGGTGAGCGTGTACACGACATCCTATTTTTCGTATTCAACGGTTGGATCGTCGATCGGAGTTCCGCACAGCCATCAATCCTGTTCCGAACAGCAGCGACAATTTTTGGCTATTTCTTTCCTTATTCTCTTGATGTTCTTGTTATTGGCTCTTGATCTTCACAATGTACATGTGAATCCCGTCATTGTGGGATTAGAGACGTTATCGTCTTATTTGTGGTGATATCTAGGTTGTGTACCTAGCGAAACTTGGTTTTCTACCAAAACCGTGATAGTGAAGTGTTTGGATGGACTTCGAGATCGATCCTATGGTTTTTACTCCTTAGATTTTGGGAGGTTTTTCACGTTAAAAGTGCTGTGTTAAGCTCATCTGTGATTTGTCGGATTGCATATTATCCTTTGGTTGATTGAAACATTTCCTCACAGGTTTAAGCAAATCGGGAAAGTTACCGTCTTTTTCCCAACACTTTGTTCCTTGAGTTCAGGCAGAAACAGAATAATATAAAGCATACACATTCATCAGCTTAAACGGCTTCTGAAGGAGGCATTTTTTAAGCTTCATCACCTTGTTCTGTGTACAAGGATCTTAAGGTCGTCTGGGATGTGGAATCTGGAGTTCATGACTTTGGCAATGCAAATTGATGGTGTCGGTCTTGGCCACCAATCATTCTCTGGAAGTTGTTGGAGTGCTATCTGTGCCAATGGAAACTGAAGCTAATATAGCCTTGAAGGGGATTCAACCTGTGTGATTAAAAATGAAATCCACTGGCTGAAGTTGAAACTGCTGTTATAGATGAGCTTTATCTACGGAAGTGACTGGCTGTTTATGAATTATGATAGGACGCTGATGAGTGCATTGGTGGAGCTGGAGTAGGGAAGGAACGCCATTTGATTGCAGCAAATCAAGCAGTGTCTGTGATCACGAGGCTTCTAGAGGGGAAAGCAACCATGAAAACGAAAGCCTTGCAGGATTTAAGAGTGCGAGGAGTACAAGCAGAATTTAACGTGAAAGCGCTAGAAAAGCTTAACAATGGTCTAGCAGAGCAGAGGTGAATGAGTGTATCAAGATCTAGAAATGGAGCATGAGGTGAACCATAGGAAATTTCCTTATGAATCACTCTGGGTAATGACTATAGAGGCCAACTCCAGATGCAAGTCTTGCTGAGTATCTTACAAGATTATCTGATCAGTTTGTCAAGTCATGATTGCTTGGACGGCGTGGAAGTCCAAATAGCCTTAAGAGTCTCCATATTATCAACGAGGCTGCTCCTGAGCTTACAGAACTAAGAAGGATAGGGGCTGGATGGTAGCAACCCTTGCTTGAAGAGTAACATCATCTCACCATAAAAGCTGATGCTCTTCGTCAACCTCTGCATTTGATTTCCCGTGTTCGTTCAGTTGATGTCATTCGTTCAATCTGTTTGTGGGTGTCTTGTCTTAGATTTCGTAGTTCGATTATGTAGAATGGTGAATGCCAGGGCGCATATGCCTTATGTTGATGATTACCTTCTGGAGAACTGGTTGCATAAGCAAGCACCAGTTTTCCCATTCCTGTAAAATTAGAAAGGAATTACTCTATCGATCGATCGATTGTTTGAAGGAGTTTTGCTTTCTGCTGCTGCTGAGCTTCTGGATTTTAGATTACACTACTCTCATCTTATCTTGTCTTTGTATCATCTTGACTCCAGGCTTTTGAGACCTTGAACTGGGTATGTAACTCTTGACAACTTTCAGATGTTGCATGGACTGCCAATGCTCCACAAATCGCATAGCTTCGTGAACCTGGTTACTGGTATAAGAACTTGATCAAGGATCGACATGGCAGATTGACCCAGAACTATTACTTCATGACACATAGATGACAACAAAGCTAAAATTAATTCCTCGACGGTATGTTGTCTCTGGTCAGCTTATCATTTTAATTTTTCACGTTCTGTTATCACTGCTACTATCGAGTTGTCATAGATCCTCCACTCATATTCTATAAGATGTTGAAGTTGAACATAGTGCATATCAAGCTCTCACTATAATATCTGTACTTTGATTTGGTGATCCACAGAAGAATAAAAATTCGTTGACATTAGACTATGATCTTAGTTTTGTGATTAAATTATTACTCCTACAAGCAGGATAAAATATTTTTTCTCACTCTGTCTGTAACAAATTACTGTGCAATTGACCTTAGCTGTCTTGAAATGACAAGCGATCGTAGTCAATCTTTTATTGGGGGATGGTTCCTGGCACGCACCCCAACAGGACCCCTGCCCAGACTACGGCCCCCAACGTGTTGGGTCCCTCGCCTTTTTCCAAAATTACTTATTCTTCTTTTAATTTTTGGTACTTTTTCTTGCCCACTGTGTGTATCATCGAGATCATGAGAAAAGATCAGAATTTAGTCATAATTTATGATACAAGTATCTGGTTTGTTACGAGAAAGGATAAGACCTAAGAGTTGAAACTATATCCCAAAGTGTCTTTTGTATTCTTTGATATCCATGAAGCTTATGGGTGGTTAATGGATTAAGATGTGTATCAAGAAAGTATCCTTAGGAGAGCAAAGTTCTCCCGTTGTTAATTTTCTTCATTTATAAGTCTCGAATTCGAGATTTTGTAGGATGATATGAGTTTTTTTTTGTGGCTTAGCCTAGCATGGCAATGGGAGTCTAGGATCTAAAGTTGCCTTGGTGAAAGCAGAATAACTTTTGGTTTAGGACACAGAACACAAAGGGAGGTGGAAAGTGGGTTGGCTTGTTATGTGAATTGTACAGCATCACATGCAACCCAGCGGCTAGTTAAAGCTTTAGATGCCTATAATGAGGTGACTATATCTAGCTTTAGATGACCCCCTACTGGATTTCTGGTCCTTTTCAGTCCAAGTTTGTGGCTTTTATATGGTTTGCATATCATGTTGGACATGCACAACAAGTTTGGTACGTACAATCTCAAGACAATAGGATTATCTCATCATTTTTAACAGGACAAATACATGTTAGAAACAGGATAAAACTGGTCATGTGTAAATTCATGCTTTTGTTAACTTGAGCTCCAATTGTGTTCCAATACTATTTGTACAGGGCTAGATAGTGTCATTTGTACAGCTTATCTTTTCATGTCAACATAGGAGTATTATCTGTTTTGGACTTCGTGAACATGAACATGCATGGTTATAAACCACAGCTTGACTAACTGGGTTTATAGAGATCATCATCTTGCTTCCCACCAGACGATGTGAAATAACCAGAAGGACGTGCCTGAAGCTCAAGAGCCAAACCGAACCCAAATTTTGTAGTTTCTCGGCAAGAACATAGTTTTCCTCTAGTTGTTATGCGTAAAGTCTGAAATGATCAATTTTATCAAACTGCGGAAAGAAAGTCGGACCGTCTGTTATATCGACACTAAACTAAACGTATTCGATCATATTGAAATCTTACTTGGCATAAGAGCTTAATCTGTCATGCCTCATGACTTGTACATTGACTAGCTTCTTCATTGTAGTACATGCATTAATACATAGCCATATTTTTTATCCAGTTTTGAAAAAAGTAAATTTACCAGATTCAAACATGTAAATTTGACTCCACAGAGTGGGAGTAAAGAGTAGTCACTATCAGTTCTGAGCAGCCTCTTTCTTTCTTTCTCCTTTTTAATTCGTTTTCTTGCTTCGTTATGTGTAGGTAAATTATTGGGGGCTCACAGTGGTGACAGAGAAAACAGAGCAGTCCATGCAGCAGCAGCAGCAGCAAAAAAAAAAAAAAAAAAAGAAAAGAAAAAGGATAAGCATTCATCGCAGGAGAGAGAGCTTGCTTCACTCCACACAAAGAGCCAGTGAAATATCAGTGACCAGCAAATAAGGTACGCAAGCAAATTACTATTTAATCGATCTTAAAATAATCACAATATATTTAAAATAAAAAATTTATTGAGCTTAAATTTTAACTTATGTTTTAGAAGAATATAATCATTGTGGGATGGGAAAATGTAATATTCATAATCATATAGAATTATCAACATCTAAAAAATCTCAATAATAACATAGATTAAATATTTCATGACACGAATTAAAATCTATTTATATATATATATATATTGAAGTAGAAATAATAATTTAATGTGTGTCCGGGGACAGAGGGGGTACAATGAAGAGGGGGGCCAAAGTCAAGAGCAAAAGGGTAAAAAGGGGAGGGTGACAAGAATGGAATAGAGGGAAAAGTGTGCAGAATCAATTTAAAGGTGTGGAAACATGTAAATGTGACACCCAACAACCCATCATGCTCGGTGCCCTGGGAACATTATCCTACGGTACCCTACCTCTCCTTTTAATTCGATCCTTTTGTACTCTCCTCGAGTCTCTCGGTTACACTCGAGTTATATTTTAGAGTTCGGAAGAAGTGATAAGATCGTTTAATCCTTCTTGAGTCTAATAATAGTGTAACTCCATGCGTTTCTTCGAGCATTGTGTTTGACGTGTCCCGAGGATACAAGCTTGTTAAGATAAGAAATGTAGTTGTCATTGTAAACTTGGATTACAATGAAATGATCTTGAGCATGAATCATATTGATGCATGAAAATGAGGCAGAGTCCCTAATATTTTTTGACGATGGACTTAAATTGGATGAGGGGAAGAGAGGGTGTCACGTGACGAGCGTGGGTGAAATCTACTAGGCTCAGTTGATTAGACTACACTGTTCTCAAGGACACGTGACACCTCATCTCATCACCCCACACAAGTTCTTCCTCGGGCTGCTTAATTAATTTCCACACGCCACAGGCACTACTGTGAAAGAAGATCGAAACTAAAGTTATCTGTGTCATTAGTTCAAAGTTTATTTGGTATTTGTAACATTTTTTGCTCTGGATTTGACATGACTGTAAAGTCTGTAGGGGTCATGACTCATGAGGTTATATGTAACGTGATTGAACCAATGCTAGTGACAAGTATCGCGTTGTAGTATGCCTAGGAGGAAACATGAAACGATCGTCTGTTGAAACAGCAGGGAGATCAATGATGGACAATCATCCACACAAGTCATAATGGAGAAAGAAAAAACTTCAAATCTTTTTTCGATTTTTTCACATCCTTGATCCCTTTGTTGTTTCAGAACTGAACAACAGACGATCTCAATCGAAGAAACATACGGAGTCCGTGCGGATGGAAGGATTGAAGATTGGAGCAGGATGACTTATCTTGGCAAAATGAAAGAACATTGCTTAAGCTTATTTATTTGTCACAATAAACAATGTTAAGATATCAATAATATTAGTAAACCTTATGTGGTGTTCGTATTTTTTATTCAGTGTGGGTAGGAAGAGAGACCAACCAATGAAAAGTAGGACCTACCCCTAACATTCCAGATTATATTATGATTATAAATACCCACATTGATCTCCCTCTTCAGTGATCGTTATTTGCCCTGTGTCCACTGTTACACGAACCAAAGCACAGAAAACGGAAGACTATTTTTTCTCTCCTTTGAGCTGTGAGCAGCAGCTGTGCCCCTCACCTCAAGTCCACAGCCCCAGTTTTCCCCTGTTATGTTCTCACACCACAGTGCAGAACATAACATACTAGTAGAAGAGATTGATCAACAACAACAGTTTCACAGTTCCAGTTCTATATAGACAAAGAAATGCAACAACAGCATCAGCAACAGCAGCAACAGCACCTGATGCAGATGCAACAACAACAGCAACAGCAGCATCCCATGATGGCTGCTTATTATTCCAACAATGTCACCACTGATCATATCCAACAGGTGTAACTTTACATCCTTTGTGTCATCATAATCATCATTGTCATGATCATTTTGCTGATTTTGTTGTTGTGACAACGAGCTCTTCTTTTTGCTGGTGATGTTGTTGACTTGTTATCTCAGATTGATTTTCTGAATGTTTCATGATTGTTTCTTTTAGCCATATGAGTAGTTTTTGTCTATGAGATTTTCCTTGACGCACATATAAGGTCACGAGTCGGTTACTTGATGTGTAACTGCACTTGATAATTGACGGACCAAGACCAGTACCTTTTCATAAATGAAGAAAGACAGGACCTTTTCTTCCCTAATGTGTAATGACAAGTGATCAAGGGGGGATGTTTTGTTTGGTGTTATTTGTGGTGTGTGTGTGCTTGGTTAAATGAACTAGTTTAAACACAGACTTCAAAGTGTTTTGCCTAGGTAAATCTTGACTCAGCAGAAAATTTTCCAAATGCTATCAGCTGTGATAGAAGCTGGGAATTTTTTTGGACAACAGGACTTTCCTGTGATTTTACAGTATCTATTCTGTTGTTATGCTGCTAGGGGCATGTGTTGCCTCTTTTGTAGCTTATCGGACTCAACTTGATTCATGAATGGTGATTTTGCAGTACTTGGATGAAAACAAGTCACTGATCCTGAAGATTGTGGAGAGCCAGAACTCCGGTAAAATAAGCGAGTGTGCCGAGTAAGTACGCATCATTGATGAACTCCATGTTGAGATACTGGATATCGAAACCATGCTAAAAGAGCATATGAAATTGATCCTAGAAAAAGCATAGTAGCTAGAAAAAGCATGGTAGCCAAATGAATCGAAAGATTCACGTTTGGTTCGGGAAGAGATCATGAGATTTTGGGACGGAATGGCTAGATAATCTACTTTCATTGAGCGATTTATTAGATAATCGAAAACAGAGGATCTTGAATACTATTCAAAAATCAGAAGACCTCGGTGCAAGGGCGTTAGATATATAGGTTTCATGCGATTTCTTGAAAACTCTTTCTGTTCATTTGGATAGTTATCAGCAAGTCGCTTAAGAGTCCTCGAAAGTCAGTGGACAAAGAAAAGAGCTTTCGATAGACCGTGCAATAGTGACCAGGAGAAATTTCCTGATAACGTATTGATCATGTAGTTTTCACATACAGATTTAATATTCTCGTCTTCCTTTTGCACACCAAATCCTAGGAAAAAATGAAGGCAAAAGAGAGAATCTTGTGCTACGAGTAAGAAGTTTGCATATGTGAAGCATTAGTTCAGTACTTGCTTTAACAATGTTACTCTTATTTATTGCCTTGAATGTGACAGGAACCAAGCGAGGCTGCAGCGCAATCTTATGTACCTTGCAGCCATTGCAGATTCTCAACCCCAACCACCCCTTATGCATTCTCAGGTAGAATCATCCCTCATCTCGTCGTCCCATTCAATCAGAATTATGTTCTTATAGCACATCCTGTTTATTACATTGTGTTATTCAGAATTCGGGATCTGATTGGATGATGTCATTACATATTTTTAACATAGAATCACTCTCCTCCTGGAATATGAATGTGTTACTTTATCCATTGTTATTTTCCAGTTCCCTCCAAGCGGGATGATGCAGCCTGGGGCGGCACATTACATGCAACAACATCAACAAGCTCAAACAATGTCTCCCCAAACGATGATGGCCGCTCGCTCTTCCATGTTAT
Organism: Drosera spatulata; assembly: GCA_035668315.1. Lineage (NCBI taxonomy): Eukaryota > Viridiplantae > Streptophyta > Magnoliopsida > Caryophyllales > Droseraceae > Drosera > Drosera spatulata. Next base: position 31,487 of record JAOVYX010017455.1, read on the forward strand.
ACAACCAGCAGCCTTATGCAGCCCTGCAACAAACCCAAGGGCTCCATGGACAAATGGGCCTTGGCTCCGGAAGCAGCAGCAGCACCGGTATCACCATGCTGCAAGGCGAACCTAACATGTCTATGGCTGGAAGCAGCGCCCTTTTCTCTGACTTCGGTCGTTCCAATGCTGGTGAAGGGATGCTCGGCATTGGCAGTAGGGGACTGAATAAGGAAGATATGGTGTCCGCTGGCTCTGCTGATGGGCGTAGTCATACCAGTGATGGTAGCGAGAGTTTGTATCTGAAGTCACCGGATGACGGGAACTGATCGGTGAGGGGAAGAATGTCTTCGATGTTACGATGAAGACCGAGCAATTAGGAGAGTTCTGTCTGTAGGGTAGAGTTTGATCGAGGAATGCCGAAAAGACCGCTGCTTGGCTGGTTTGCTGGTGTAGTTAGAGTTAGTCTATGGCTCTATGCAGTGTCGAAGTAGCTTTAACTGCTGTTAGTGTAGCTTTTAACTTTGATCATGACTTTCTAATGTGATGTATGAGGTGGTTGCTTTAGTATTTTTGATTTTGCTGTCAGTGAATATTGCTCATTAGTTTGGTACTCGTTTCTTGCTCATCCATGAACTCGTTTAAGGCGTGAGTTTTATGTTAGCTCGAGAACTATATGATAGACTTGCTTATGTCTTAGCGATTACGGTCCTTGGACCGTTTGAGTAACTCGTGGAAGTCTCACTAATGACATGGTGTTGCTGATTCACAACAAAGGAACTTCCACCAAAAGTTTATTCATTATGTTCAAGCCCTGTACACTAATTTTATTGGTCAGGCTTTATCAGCTCTAACACATTGATAACGAAGTAGAACTCAATATTAAAGGTACTCCGGCTGGACGGTTTCCATCTTGAAATGGACTGTCTTCATGAATACATTGACGCTAGTCTTCAAAGCTGCAATCTTGACTAATCCACCTGTTATTGACGTTTAAGCCATCTATACTTTTTTTTGTAAATATCCCTACCGCCCCTTACACACACTACACGAACCGGCCATGAAACACGTTACGCGTTATACACCGAAGATCTCTAATCATCACCCCAACTATAATCCACATACGCGCTGCTTGTAGAATACAGCGAGCTCTGGTTGCCAGAATCCTTTCCTGTAAGCTCCTGGACGACTGCACGAAACTCGGACTCAGTCCTCGCGTTCACCATGATCGGACTAGAAATGTATTTGACAGTAGGTGGCTCATTCTTGGACCTAACTGAACCCTCTTTGTTTGTTTTCTTTTGTGCTTTGTTTCTATGGTTTCCATCCATGGTTCAAATGCATCATGTGAGAAGTGCTTCATTGTGTTGTAGTTTTAAATAGTAGAAGAAAGAAGTGAGCTAGTGATACACTGAAGGTTCCAAGAAGCTTGAATAAAGAAGAAAGTGAGGTTATGAATATGGAAAATGGGAGACAAAAGGGAGAGATGGCTTGACTTGACTGGAAAAAAACTTTAGAAAATTTTTGTATTGGTTTAGTTATGTTGGAAAAGTCTGTAGCTTGCATATCCTGGAAGCTGAGGTTCCAAAGTGGCTGCTGAAAATTTTCAATTCAAGTCTTGCAGATTAGGAGATGGTCCTTGTCACTCATGTATGAAGTAGCATAGCAGGATACCTTGTTGCGCTGTTGTAACAATATACTATATGGAGATAGGAGTATTACGAAATAAATCAAACTCGAAGATAAACGAATCCTATATCCTATGTTTTTGCCTTTTGAGGTGATTTGTAGCCCTTAGATCTTCCCTAGTGAACGACGACCGAGATCCATGAAGCGGTTAGCACGTAATATTAAGATAACATTTGTTCTCAAAACTTTTTTTAGAACTTATTCTGCCAAACTTAAACCTATGACTAGGCTATTCCACATTAGGGGTGTGCTAAGTTTTATAAAAGTAGAGAACATGGCAAGAGACAAAAGACTTCAGCGAAATTCACAACGTCACACATATATTTTTTTATTTCATGTTGGGCAATCAACGATATCAATAATGTATTTATTTAATTATTTATAACTTAGAGCAAGTTCAATGCTAAAAGCTATTTTGGTCTATGCAAAATTATATTTCGGTCATATATAATATTAATTTGCCCAATTTTAACAACGTCGTTTCAATAAAAGTCATGTTATAATATATCAATGTGAAATCATAGACAAAAAAAATATCACCTAGGGTATTTTTCTTTGTAGAGATTTGTACATCAAAGTTTATGGATGGATAAAAAATAGCTTTGTTTATATTCATAGTCAAATTTGAGACCATATTTGACAAAATACAAAAATTATTTTGAAATAATTTATCAATTGAAATAATTTATTTTCAAGACATTGTCATGATATAACTTTAACTATTACATTACTCTTGGTTTTATACACATTTATACGTAACAGTCAAAATATTGTAAATTCAGGTGAGATGGAAGAGTATTAGGCCTCCAATTAGGGTTCTGGCTTGAAAGCACTTCAGCGTTCCACTCTTTTTCCCGGCGAGTTCAACTACATCCCGTCGTCAAAACCATATCGCCTTCGCCGGCGGCCATTCTTTCCAGTTCATCCTCCGATCTCCGGCACCGTCAATTCCCCGGTCGATTCTCTCCCGCCGGTAACTCTTTCCCCTCCCTCCTCGCTGAATGAAGTGATGTTCTGCAATTGAAATACTTCTGAATAATTATGGATACTTCTGGGAAATTAGGGGTTTGGTGTTTTGGGTATTTCGGATTTGTTAAAAAGAGTTTGATTTCAAGTGGGTTTAGTTGAGAACATGGGATATTTCGAGGGAAGGTTTGGTTTCGCAAGATGTGATTTTGAATGTGGGGTTTTTGTTGGAATGCTGTTTTCGATTTCGATTGGGTTTTGTGATTCATTGGAGTTGTGCTTTCGGGTTCGAGTAATGAAAGCGTAAGTTGCAAATATTTCTGGTGTTGAGGATGATTCTCTTCTGTAGCTTGAAGTCTCCATCTGATCATTGGAGCTTGCTTTGCTCGGATTTAGGTCGTTGAGGTGCCAATGATCTCTTCTCCTGTCATTGATGGAGAATTGTTTGATCTGGGTGGGTGAGTATGTAATATGATTGCTATTATAAGTGAAATTCTCGCGGTCAGTTGTGCTGGTTTCTCTTCATTATATGGCCTAAAGGCCCAACTTTAACAACCACGATTAAACCTCGTGTGGCTGTAGAGGACAAAAGTCACAGAAGGAACTGAAGCTGTGATGTTTAGTTGGATGGTTGTTTTGATAAACACATTGTACACATGCGTATCGTATTATGTCATTGTTCGTTTGTTCATAATCATTGAACATTTTGATTTGTACAGAGAATGAATTCAGCAAAGGAGCAGCCAGGAAAGTCACCGGTCATGTTGGTGACACTTGACACTGCACACAAGTTGGTTAGTGTACTTTTCATTCTTTTCTTGTTCTCTCTTGCTAAGTTGTCAACATTAACAAGATAGTTGCATCATTGCTTGATCAGGAGTTCCTGGCATTAATCATGCTAATGAAAATGAATACAGTTTTTTTTTTTTTTTGGGTCATTGGAGGTATGTAACGGAGTAGTTCTCCAGGGTTTGGTTTCTTGTAAAATAGGTTCGATTAAGAAGGGCAGCACTTTGCTTCAGTTTCTGACAGTAAATTAAGAGTGTCTGACTAGGGAATATATTGCTCCCACTGTCCTCTGGCCAGGTTGTGGTGTTAACACTGTGCTCCTGCCTTTGAGCAGGCTGAGCAATGGGTAAAGAACATGGCCGGAGATTTGCCGGACGAAGATACTGAAATAAATCTAGAAGCTCGTGCTCCAGGGTGAGTCATAAATGGTCCTCATTTTCTCTGTTTGGAAATGAACAACTTTGATGAAATAAACCATGTCAAGGTCGATAACCATGTGAAATTTCTTCTTTGCAACCACATGACAGGCTTGGTCTAGGAGCAGCAGTGCCTCGAAAAAACAAACCTGAACTGACAAATGACCCAGCAGCAAGGAAGTTGCACTCAGTGTTCAAGGCAGATGCCCGGAATAGACAAGCTGCTGCTGATGAGGTCTCCACCAGGGATGATGACGAGGACAATGATGATGATGCTGAGAGCAGAACAAAGGCGTTTGACAAGAAGAGAGTGCCGGTCATGAATCCGACCGTGGTTGGACAGAGTGGGAAAAAGAAAAGGAAAAAGTGACCCTTGTTGATTTGTTGGCGACCTAAGTTAATTTTTGTTGCCCAATGCTGTAGATTCAGTAGAATGGGAAAATGGCCTAAGGCATGTAGAGTAGTGGTATGCTGTCTTTTGATCTTTTGTCATGGCCACTTGGAAAAGAACATCGGTGTCTCTTTCATCGATTTGTTTACTCTCTCTTGGTCATGGAAACAGATTGTTGTTATTGTGTAAAGAGCTTGCTCCTTATTAAGGAGTACTTATTTTTTCCCTAGTATAAATGCAGAACTTCAATTTCTTAGCTTTGAACTACATGCTTCTTGTGTCGGAACTTCTGTTATTCCTATGGAAATGACCCTTATATTTGAAGTCTAAACTGAAACTCCGTGAGTTTTCTGAGCTTCTCCCCCTTCAAGGGATATTTTAATGTTCTTACTCTCTCTGGATCCCAAGTGCAGACTGACTATAGAGGGAGGGCTGTTGACATTAGTAGCTGCCTGTGTTCCCCCGGGAGGCAGATTATCGGGGCATATTCGGTGGACCGTTGTTGGAGCAGGACCAGTTCAGGTACTACATCACTGATTATAATCCAACATGGCCAATTGACACGGGAGCTTGCCCATTTAGCCATATGCCTTTTTTTCCTTGATCCTGTCAACTTGGACAAACCCATACATCGTATCCTTGACCAATAAATTTAGGTTGATGAAATCCTTGTTCGATGTGCATGTTTAGCCAAATATCTCTTGTGGGTTCATTTTGTGGGTTCATTTTCCAGGTTATCCTGGTAAACAAGAAGCTGTGTGCAAGTGCAGGCACTGAAGGTGATGGTCCATCCAGCACACCGTCGTCCCCAGTTTGATAGTGATACTTCTGAAAAGTATCAAGTTGCAGGGGCAAATAGCGAGCCAAAAACAAGGGGGAGGGCCGGGGTGGATCTTAAACCGTATCGGCAGGCATGCATGCCCTACCTTCACCTGCAATTGGGGTGGTGCTAACAAATATCGTTATGGTTGTCTGTCTCTATATCCTGTGCTGTGTACCCTTATTCGCCTGCAATAGAAATATGCTTCAATGCAATAAGCGATTGTGATGATATTTGCAGGTCACGGACGAGCTATTTATGGGAGTTTTCCTTAAAAAATTGTTTAGAATTCTTCGTCTAGATAATTTTATATTTCTTTAGAATATTTTAAGATGTCCTAGAATCATTTTGAGAAGGAAAGAGAGTTCTAAAGAACTTTTAAGGTTTTCTTAGGAAAAAACTCTAGAAAACTCTTGTATATACTTGGGAGGAAAGGAGTATAGAAGAGTGTAAATCACAAAATCTAGATCTTTTTATGAGATTGTATATAAATGGATAAAAGACTCATTTGTCAAACATCACACATCACACATCCCATATCTCATAAACTCTCAAGCATTCCAAACGAATACAAAGTGTACTTTTCTCACTAAGTTTGTTCCAAGTTTTCATTTTCTCGCTCCAAGTTTTTAATTAGCCATCTTGGCATTAGAATCAGGTTGATCTCAAGTGAAAGAGTGAGTAACTTGAGTGTCGTACGGGTAACAAAAATCTATCCCATTGACAGTTGGTATCAGAGCCCTGGTTCGAGAGATGACGGATTCAAGTATTGTTGAGCATGGGATTTTCGAGGAGATGAACACCGCGAATGTAACCATGCGCAAAGGAAGGGAAAAGTCGAGAAATGTTCAAGCTGTCATGGAGTCACGACTCTCGCGAATGGAAAAGATTGTGGATAAGATGGCGGAGAGATTGAAGGAAGATGTGCCTAGCAACGATATTATCGAGGCTCGGGAGGAATGCCTCAAGGTTGTGTTGCAAGGTGCTCTCAACTCATGTTTGGACACTCTTCGCAAGGAGTTCCGAGCGCAAATGAATGAGATACATGCGGTGATGATCACTCTCTGTAATACCCGAAAATTTTGAGAATTTTAAAAATGAATATATAGCATACGTACGATACATATATAAATAAAACGTGAATAAAAGATGTTAAATATGAACGTTATAGAGAGAGTTAGAAGTATATAACGTTACAAATTAAAATAATCGCGCTTAAGGGTTACAAATTCAACGTAAGAAAATATTTGATTATTAAATCAAATATGTCGATGAAATATTTAGGATAATTAAATGAGCGTTGCGACAATAAATATTATAAATAAATAACGTTATAGCATTATAAAAGTTATGCATTAGGACTAATGATTTTAATCCCATAAATAATGAATATTACATAAAACGTGATATTATTAATTATGGGATAAATCTATCGATACAAATAAATTATTGATGAACTAATATTATAAAATTTGGATAAATAATAGACCAAAATGAGACATTAAGGGAGAACCAAATAACTCAAATACACATACTCCCACACCCTCATCTCTCTCCCCTTATCCATCTCCTACTTCCCCCGACACCATCACTCACCCTCCACCACTCAATCCACCAAACCCCACACCACCGTCGCCACCACCGCACGTCACCACCAGCCACCTCCGCCCAGCCATCGTCAGTCGTACTGTAGTCGCTCCAGTCGTCCGTCGTCGCGCCAATCGCCATCTTCGAGCCCGGTTTTGCTGTCGCCGCTGCGCAGCCATCTCGCGCCACCACGTACCACCACCCACGAGCCCGGATCCGACCACCACTCGTCGTCGACAAGCCGACCCCAGCATCCCCGGCCTCGGACACGACCTCCCGAGCTCCCATCAACCCTTACCACCTCAAAACACCATTGCCCCGTCTCATCCGGCCATGAATCCGGCCGCCAAGGCACTAGTCGGACCGCCAGCAGGGAGGAGCCGGACACTAGCAGCCCGACCATGGCCCGGACAGTGGCGGAGCAATAGGCCCGGCAATGGCCCGACAGACCCGGCGCGGCCCGACGCTTTGTTTGGTCGTTCTCGTCGTTCGTCCCGTGTTTTGTTATGAATAACTCACCCGGGAGGTAACCTAGCCTAGATCCGATGCGTGTGTGCGTTGTGTTATGATGTGGTGGGTGTGCGATTTCGTGAGGTTGGATATGTTTGCTTGGTGATGTTGTATTAGGTTATGGCTGTACGTGCAGGTGCGTGACTGTGGGTTTGTTATATGGATTATGTGTATGTGCAAGGCTTTGTGCGTGAAGGCAGAGATGTAGGGGGGGAATTGTATATCTGTGTTGTTGTATATGTAGCATATATGGGTTATGTGCATAATATTAGACGAATTGTTAAGAACTTATAGTATAGGCATAGTGATATAGGGCTATGCGCATGCATGAGTTGTCTGGGTGTAATTGTTTATGGAATATATATGGATTATGCTCATAGTGTAGCGTTGGTTAGAAAGATGAAGTTTTGATCATGAAAGGTTATAAGCCTTAAGATGTATTAGAATTACAAAAGAAAGTGTGACGATGAAACGTTATATTAAGCGTCGCATAATATTGGTGACGACATGTTTACGATTATAATTAACATATCTTGATCTTGAGATCGAGATCGGGATCGAGGATGATTTGCTTTACATGTTTGATTTGTAATATATATATATACCACTATAATATATATACCCTTTCGGGAAAATAAATGAAAGCGACCTCTAAGTGATTTAATAAAAAGGAAACGGGAATGCAGAGCATAGTTACACTATCTATATGAACAAATAAAAAAGCGAACGAATAAGAAACATCGCATCCTTGAACTGATGAGGTCTATTTTCACATCCCTTTTTGGATCCGTTGGATCGTTGGTCATTTTCTCTGAAAATATTAAGAAGGTCGAACATGGCATCCTTTAATTGATTCATTGAGATCATTCATTGCTTTCCTGAATAGCCTTGGTGGCTTTATTTGAGTTAGTATACTCCAGTGTTATCCTCTGAGTCATCGTCACGGGTGAGAATTAGGTAGGGAGCAATGGGCATCCCCCATCCTCTTTGTATGCATACAACGGCTTCAATGTCATTGTGGCGGGGCCACGGGTTGCTCTCTACAGGAAGACCCAAATTATCTCAATGCTGACATTGGGTGCCTCATTGAAAGCGTACAAGAGGTGCAAGGCGACGCACGAAATAGGCAGATGCGAAAATAGTATGTATTGTGTAGCCCGGCTGACGATTGACACTTTATCTCTGTACTCTGAGTAGATCATATCTTTGAAATTGCTCTTTTAAGTCAAGTCATGAACCATAAACTGATGTAAAAGGGATGACTCTTAAAAGCGATATGAAAACATATAAAACAATGTAAAACGATACTATTTGATATGACGCACATATTTTTCTCATATTATAAAAATATTTTAGATACTTTCGACGGTTGTCATAACCATTAGCGAAAGGTCCCTGTAATTGAGATTCATACACCTTAGGTTGCTGAACTTTTTTAGCTCACGATTATACGTTTCAATTGCAGGTATGTCCTCGACTGCACCTGGAGATTCATAGTGTGAGGTTGCATTCATGTAGATGATCTCACGTGCTTTCGGATATTATAACAGATTAGATATCTATTTTGTTTAATGTAATATTTGATCTGGATTATTTTTGCACCAATACTGTAATTTTAAACAGGTATTCGAAATTGTAGACTATTAATGTGACTACTGTTTACAGTTCCTTGATTTTTATACCTCTAAGCCCATTTGGTTTATTTGGTCTTGTCACGGATTTGGTCCGTGATGGCATAACGTCTACGTATCATCCAGTATGGAAGTCAAGGCGTTACACTCTCTAAGAGGAAATGAGGGTCTTAAGGGAAGAAACCTCGCTATGCAAGGTGGTTATAGCGAATGGTGGAGCAAACTTTGGAAAGATGACGCAGTTCGTGTCACCTAAGCCAAAGCCGTTTTTCGAAAAACACGATGGTAAGCAGGTCGACACCTTCTTCTTCAACATGGAGCGATACTTTGATCTATTGGGTATAAAAGATGAAGAGGAGAAGATCAAAGCCGCGTCTATGTTCCTCTCAGACACGACGACTATGTGGTGGTGTCATCGTTACAGTGACGTTCAAGCGGGAACGTTCACCATGGAGGTGTAGGATGACTTAAAAAAGATGTTAAACTCCACTTCTATCCGGAGAATGCCCAATACGAAGTCAAGAGACAACTTTGAAAGTTGAGACAAACCGGTATTATTCGGGAGTATGTGCGGGATTTCACGGAGTGGCTCTTTTAAATTGGCGACATGTCTGAGGAAGACAAGCTCATCTACTTCAAGGATGGACTTCAACCATGGGCATAACAAGAGTTATAACGACGTGGTGTCCAAATTCTTGCGGCGGCCATAGCGACGGCGGAGTCATTCATTGAAATCAAGAGGAGCGAGTCTCTAAAGGGCAAGGAATCGAGGAGTGACTCTGAAAAAGGTGGAGGAGAGAGTCATGAAGGGGTCAAGCCGACTTCGAGCTTCGCTAGCAAGAGTGACTCGAAGAAAGAGAGAAAGGAGGGTAGAAAAAGAGCACATCCAAGCACGCAGTGAAGTCCAAGGGTGAGGTAAAGTGCTTCTTATGCGATGGTCCTCACTTCGTTCGGGAGTGTCCGAAGAAGAATGCTCTCACGTCTATGGTGTCTCGGGTGGAGGAGGAACCAGTGCAAGAGATGGGATCATTGAGGATGCTTAATGCGGTGAAGATCACAGAGGGGAAGTCTTTATCGAAAGGGTTAATGTACGTCGATGTGGTGATCGGATAGTAGACAACTCATGTCTTGGTTGATACCGGGACAACTCACAATCTTATCTCATGAGGAGAGACAAAGCGACTTGGATTTCGAGTCGACAAAGAGCAAGGCATGCTCAAGGTGGTGAACTCGAAGGTCGAATCAATCGATGGCATGGCCCGTGACGTACGGCTTCGCATTGACGATTGGGAATCAATGTATCTCACGGTCGTTCCCATGGACGACTATCCTTGGTACTTGGAATCGTCTTCATCAAAGGTGTGAAGGCGATACCAATCCCCTTCGCTAATATCTTGCATATAGTGAAGGATGATGGAGTTTGCGTAGTTCCGATGATGCGACGAGCGAAGAAGACTCAAGCAAAGATGATCGCAATCATGCAACTCTTCAAGAGAATCAAAAGTGAGAAACCTGTTCACTTGAGAAGAGGTGAGATCTCTCACGTGACAAAGAAGGTGCCAAAAAAGATCTCACAAGTCCTGCCGAAGGAACACGAGAAGGAACTTCCACCAAGACGGAAAGATGGGTACTCGGAAGCTCGTTGTGACGACGCAAGGGACAAGTCAAGGCGTGTAAATCCGTCGCAACAAGGACGTTCGCGACATAGGTGAATGAGTATGTCACGGACGAGCTAATTTATGGGAGTTCTCCTTGAAGAATTGTCTAGAATTCTTCACATTTCTTTAGACAATTGTATATTTCTCTAGAATATTTTAGGATGTCCTAGAATCATCTTGAGAAGGGAAGAGAGTTCTAGAGAGCTCTTAAGGTTTCTTTAGGAAGAAAACTCTTGTATATACTTAGGAGAAGAGGAATATAAAAGAGTCTAAATCACAAACTCTAGATTCTTCTATGATGTTTTATATAAAGGGGTTCAAGGCTCATTTGTTAAACATCCCACATCCCACATCCCACAAACTCTCAAGCATTTTAAAGCAATACAAAGTGTATTTTTCCTCACTAAGTTTGTTCCAAGTTCCCATTTTCTCGCTCTAAGTTCTTACTTAACCATCATGACATTAGAGTCACGCTGATCTCAAGTGAAGGAGTGAGTAACTTGAGTACCGTTCGGATAGCAAAAATCTATCTCCGTGACATATTGCTCCAAGTTCTTAATATTTTTTTCTGAGAAAGTAGCTATTGTCAAGATAAGATGCTCCAACGCCCAAGAGGAACGTGTGAGTGACTTCAACTTAATAACCTGGGAAAAATTGTTTGAAAAAATATCTTGTTTTGGCATTAGACTTGGTTGCCTTGTTTAATAGCTCCGTTGTTTGTCCAAAGGTGGCTCAGTGTCTATTCAGGCAACAGGCAATGGATTCATGAGGTCATCGGGTCAAACAGCGAACTCAATGATATGCATGTTACTAGCAGTCTCCACTATTTCTCAACACTGGTGACTCTGCCCTGCAATCCTTCACCGTTGCAGCTTCCACAGTATTCTCCGATACACTTCATGCTCTACTATGCTTTTGTTTATTGGAGTAAATAATCGCAGGCATGGTTTCCTGTCTATTGTTCGATAACTTAAGCTCTGGTGGTTCAGTTGGTGTTGTTTCAGGTTCTTCCAGCATCATGTGATCAGCAATGCACATTTTCACACCGACGTGGCTCGCCAGTCCCCTCATTCGTAACAATTCCTGAAATGGTTTCTTACCCTGCTCCTTTTTTTGTATAGTTCGTCACTATTAGCGAGTGTGTACAGTGCTGACCTTGTATCATGGTTCAGTGGCATATGGTAAAATGGCCAGATGATAGCTTACTACATGTCTATCCGCCGTCGACTCGCAGACTCTCGCTGACAGCAAGTTCTATACACGGATCTGCAAACTTTAAACTCCGTATTCCTGTCCATGACGGGAATAGTTCGGTTGTTGTTGTTGTGTTTTGATCTCGAACACAAAAGTTAAAAGAGACTCGGGACTCGAGTGTTGCCCTGGCCATCAAGGAAAATGCTTGGTACAGTACTTTCCAGTCTCCCACCTAACTCTAGCCACATGCAGTTTGACTCTTGATAACTTGCTCGAGTCCTTTGTTTTTCACAATCCTGGAAAGTTGCTAGCATTGATGAGCTAAAAGGTTGGAGCACAAGTTGGTGCTTGATTCAGATCCCTGTACTTGATTTCCGACGATAGATCACGTTATTCCTATTCTTAGATTTTTATTTTTTTTTGGTACGTATATGATATCGGGATCTGTGCGTCGAAAGGTGTCCTTTTTCATTTTGAGTTGCAAGTTGATTGGTCGTCATAACTACAATATCGACTGTCTACCTTTGGCTCATTATGTTGCAACAGACCAAACAAGACTTGTTCGTCAAGTTTAAAGTTGATGAAAATCATTTTTACATTGAAATTTAGAGTTGAGGAGTGTTCAATATAACTGATGCACAACTTGACGAACATGTAACGACAACATCGAATAGGAGTGAACATGTAACTGATTTGGTTACAAAAAGATAACAATTTCGAAGGCTGTTTCACAATGAACTGAATGTACACGACGTGAACTTCGATGGACGTACAAAACTTCAAATTGATAAGCTGATTTCTTGTGTTTTGTTTGGTGGATGAAAGTATCCATCTTAATCACAAAGAATCAAACCAAAAAGGAACCCGTCCAGGTTCGGTTCATGTAACTCCCCCTATCTTCAATTTGGGCCCCAATCTGTAAAAAAAAACACGCCACTTTCCTTGTCTCTCTTCATCCTCGTTTGTTCCTTTTCTCATTGATCTTCATCTACAATTCACAACACCCCATAAAAATCATTGCTTTCAAGCAACTTGTGCAAGGGTTTATATATATATTTGATATTTCATCTGAAAGTGAGAAATCCCATGTTGTAGAATTGCTTCTTGTTTTGATTTTGAGGTATCAAATGGTGTTTTTGTTGTTGATTGTGTGTTTTTTGGAGAAATTTGAAGTGATCCATTTGGGTTTTATCATAAGAAGTTTTGTGGGTGAATGTGGTTTTTGCGCATGGGTGTGAGACTGGTTTTTTTTTGCTTTCATGTTCACTGTTTGCTGATGATAGGGTTCTGATAGAACCGTTTGAGATATTTTGAATTGCTTGTTCTGTATTTGGACAAGATTGAAGATTTGGTGAGAACCTGTGTGTTGAAGATTGGAGTTTTGTGGGATTTGAATTGGGGGAGAATTGAGGTGATGAGAGGGGTTTTTGATCATATGTGTTGAAAGAGGAGGTTGGATTTGATATTGGGCTGCTGGGTTTTGCAAAAGATTGCTCTTTTGCAAATGGGGTTTTGTGGTTTGGAATTGGGTATGTGTTGAGTTCTTGATTGATGGTCGAATTCTCGGTCTGGGGTTTATGATTCTGATGTATAAACTGGGAATCGGAGTTGTCGAAGAGTCACGGAGTTGTGGATAGATGGATCATCCGTAGGCTGTGTAGCCTGTGATCTTGCTGCAATGTTAAAAGCTGTCGCGGCGAGGTTATTGGCTTGTGTTCTTATACTGTCTATAATCAGTGTTAGTATAGGATATCCGCAATGCAACTGCGACGATGAGGGGTTTTGGAGCACGAACACGATCCTGGAATGCCAAAAACTGAGCGATTTCTTGATCGCCATTGCTTATTTCTCTATACCTATTGAGCTAGTGTATTTCATAAGCTGCTCGAACGTTCCGTTCAAATGGGTCCTTGTTCAATTCATTCTTTTCATAGTCCTTTGCGGGATGACCCATCTGCTCAATGGATGGACGTATTATGGACCTCACTCATTCCAGCTGATGATGTCTCTTACGGTATTCAAGTTCCTCACCGCCTTGGTCTCGTGTGCGACTGCCATTACACTGTTGACCCTTATTCCCCTTCTGCTGAAGGTGAAAGTTAGGGAGATCTTCTTGAGACAGAATGTGTTGGAGTTGGACCAAGAGGTCGGGATGATGAAGAAGAAGAAGGAAGTTAGTTGCCATGTCCGTATGCTCACCCAAGAAATAAGGAAGTCCCTCGACAGGCACACCATATTATACACTACCCTGGTCGAGCTCTCGAAGACTCTAGACCTGCAGAATTGTGCGGTTTGGATGTTGAATGCGAACAAGACTGAGATGAACCTGACACATGAGCTGAAAAGAAACTCATCCAGGAGTTTCCCTATTAGGATCCCGGTAGATGACCCTGATGTTAGGGAGATTCATGGGAGCCGCGGGGTGAAGATCCTAAAGGTGAATTCTATGCTCGGGATGGCAAGCAGTGGTGGATTAGGGGAACCTGGGTCCGTGGCTGCTATCAGAATGCCGTTGCTTCGGGTCTCAAATTTCAAAGGTGGCACACCAGAGGTAGTCCAAACATCTTATGCTATATTAGTTTTGGTTCTTCCGAACTCAGAGTCAAGAATTTGGAGCTCTAATGAGTTGGAGATAGTAGAAGTGGTGGCAGATCAGGTCGCAGTTGCTCTTTCCCATGCTTCTATTCTTGAAGAGTCTCAGATAATGCGAGACAAGCTTGGACAGCAGAATCGAGTGCTTCAGCAGGCTAAGAAGAAGGCAGTGATGGCGAGTGAAGCTAGGAATTCTTTCCAGAAGGTGATGAGCCACGGGATGAGGAGACCTATGCACTCAATACTTGGCCTTCTTTCGGTCCTTCAAGAAGAGAACCTGAGCCGTGAGCAGAGGGTTTTAATCAAGACGATGATCAGAACGGGTAATGTCGTCTCGACTTTAATAGAAGATGTAATGGACATCCCAGCCAAGGATGATGGGAAGTTCCCATTGGATATGAGACCGTTTCACTTGCATTCATTGATCAAGGAGGCTTCTTGCCTAACTAAGAGCTTATTTGCCTATCAGGATGTTGGTGTTTCCCTTGATATCGAGAGCACGCTTCCTGATCTAGTAATTGGCGACGAGAGGAGGGCTTTTCAAGTTATCCTACATATGACGGGGCATTTGTTGCATGTGTCGCGGCAAGGCAGTTCTGCCACTTTCCGGGTTTCCTTCGAAAATGATGGCGAGCACAAGAGCGATAAGTTGGAAATGTGGAGAGCGGCATCGGCCAAGGAATATGTCAGTGTTAAGTTCGATATTGAGGTAGATAGACGGCCTTCTCATGTAGATTTAGTGTCCTTGAATTCCAGCAAGAAGCAAGCCAATGATGGGAACAAGGAGGGCTTGAGTTTCACTATGTGCAAGAAGCTAGTGCAGGTCAGTTTCTTTACTTTGTTCAGCTATCTGCTATGGAATGATGCCTGATGTGCCTACTTTGTTGCTCTTCGAAGCCGAGTTGGCTGAGCTTAGAAGCCAATTTCGCAGCGATACGTTATTCGAGTTAATTTTTCAGATGTGCTAGAGTGTCTATGTTGTATTGACTAGGATTAATCTTGAAGTTCAGTGTTTTCATCACATTACTTCTTTATCCTGAACGTTATCCAACTCGAAGATTCTGCGGTATAGATGGTCATGTTGAGGGCAGTTATCTGGATCCAGCGGGAGCATCCTATTTGAGCTGATTGATCTGATGACGATCTAATACGACGAATGCTTTTGATTTGCTTTTGCAGATGATGCAGGGTAATATCTGGATAACCCAGAACACATATGGCTTTGCACAAAACATGACCCTGCTACTCCGGTTCCAGCTACCCCGTTCTCTCGGTATAATCTTCCACGACATGGGCGGTTCATCAGAGAGACTAAAATCCAACTCCATGTTCCGAGGGCTTAGGGTGATCCTAGCAGAGGACGATGACGTAAACCGAGCTGTGACCAGGAAGCTGTTGGAGAAGTTGGGTTGCCAGGTTACTGCTGTTCCGTCGGGGTTCGAATGCTTGAGGACTCTTGGGCCTGCAGGAACCTCCTACGAGGTCGTGATGCTGGCTCTTCAGATGCCAGAAATGGATGGGTTTGAGGTGGCAATGAGAATCCGCAAGTATCATAGCCACCATTGGCCCCTAATCATAGCACTTGCGACCAGTGCCGAAGAAAAAACTTGGGAGAGGTGCTTGCAGATGGGGATCAATGGTCTCATCAGAAAGCCGGTTGTCTTACAGGGCATTGTTGATGAGCTTCAAAGGGCCCTTCAACACGCCAAGGAAGGTCTATAAGACAAGCCGCAGAGCCAAACGAGTAACTGAAACTGCGATAACCTTTTTGGGGGCAATAGGAGCGCGTTTAGAAGCCTCACGATCGTGAGACTTGAATCGTCGCATCATATATTGAAACATACATATGTAGGAGATATCTGGTTAGTTGATAGGGAAGAGACGTTGTTTTGTTTGTCACACTTGCCTCCGCATCGAACTCTTTTGAAAATGATACTGTTTGTGATCAGATTTCTGACAAGTCTCGGAACCTGGAGGATCAATCTAAGTATCTTGAGAGTTCTACTCTGTTCCTAGCATCTGGAGATGCTGGATGACAGATGAGGGCAATGTATTCGAGTGATATTAGGACCGAGTAAATCGTGTGGGAAGGGGATAACCTTGTCCTTTCGATTGTGTTTATCACGTTTGATGATACCGCCTGTTGATGATCAAAACCACATGAATAGTCAATGCTATTTAGATCGATCCTCGCAAAGTAGTTTGACGTTTTGATCATCTGGTCATGTTTTGAGTACTTACAGTTTCTTTCAACTATCTGTTATTCAAAGATCAAAGAATGGGATGCATCAGCATTCAACTCCAAGACTCGCTTGATAGGCTCGTTGATCAGCAACGCGGAACCTCAACATTGTCATGCTGAGACCTTACGGTTCTGAATTCTGAGTTTCTTGGAGTTTTCCATAAGGGAATGATGCCACAACATTGAAGAAGCATCTCGCGCCAAATTCCAAAACAAAGGAGGAAACCCAGGTGCTACATGAAAGCAAGTGAACAGAATGCCAACGAGCAGCGTTCGCATACTAAGAAAGTACATTGTTTATTCGTATAATGGTTCTTGCGCAAAGCTTGATCCCTTTCTATACGAATTTACTTTGAATAACCAAGTAGCTAACTATGAAGATGGGGGCGCGGGAAAGCTAGACACTGGAGTGAAGCTGCCGAAATCAGGGTGGAAATTGACGCCGACGTTGACAAGAGGAGATAGTGAAGTTGCCGGAGATGTTCTCAACACGGGGCCATGGCTACTCGTCATCATGTCCATCTCCAGACCATAGAAGGGGCCAGACCTTGCTGCAACGGCCACAACAGACTTGAAGCCAGGTTGCGGCATTATCAAACCGCACAAAGGTATCAAAATGAGCAAGCGACTCATTGGTAGGCGACGCACACACAAGGATTATAACTTCGTCTTCCGTGGTTTCTCAATGCTTCAAGCAAGAAAGCATACAATGCGTGTAGCTGTGCCTTACCACGGATTATGAAATCGTAATATATATTGGAATTGAAGGTCTTATTCAAGAAAAGTCACCTGTGTAACGTGTTCACAATAATCCATAATCTCAAGACTTCTATTGATAATTTTCTAAGTCAACAGAGTAAAGACTAGTCCTTGTGAAACCAACCAAACAAAGCACAGAAACAAGGCATTGAGGGGAAAAGAGGGACCTTTCAAAGTGGCGGTCAATCAAAGTTTTTTTGAAAACAAGGTTTCCTCCAAATGGACTAATGAGACGAGGAAAGCCAGACGGAAGCGATCTACCGTGTGATGAATAGGATTCTAATGGAGTGAATGTAAAGCGAAAGGCTAAACAGCTAGGTCTTGATTTCATATAGAATTTGCATTTGAGATAAGAACCACCTACCTCCAGTCATATTTATTACGAAGCAGTTTCCTTGATATCGGTGAGAGGGGTAAGATTGTGTACTCCTCACTCCCGCACCGAAGGGAACAATTAGGTAGTAGTAGTAGTTGTGGTTATGTGCATGCAATCAAATTCAAGTCATATCCTCTAATAATATACAGTCATCGAACAACAAAGAATTTTTCTCTAATGGCATTTCCTCCCTTCTATTCTACTATGATTCCTCAGCTTATAGGAGTTGGAATGGGAAAATCACTTTGTAATACCCCAAAAAAATATTTAAATGGTTTGATAGTACTATCTATACCAATAAGTTATAACTTCCTTTTCGATAGTCCATCACTTTAAAACTCCGCAGTTAAGCGTGCTTAACGTGGAGTAATGTTGGTCTGTGGGACCAGTTGTCAGCCTGACGAGCGGTTCTTGGTGACGACCCGGTAGCAAGGATTTGACCGGTGCATTACACACTTCTAGAGTTATCCTGGTTATTGTAATCCCCAAGCACAAGCCTAGGGACGATATTTGTAATTCCTTTTTAGTGGATATTTTGATACCGTAACGATCCTGTGGTTTTTACCCTTTTACTTTTAAGGGGTTTTCCACGTAAAAATCTTGGTGTCGATTCTATTTATTTTTGGGCTATTTATTTATCTCATTTTGATTACACGACGAAGGAAAAATACTGGGTAATTTTCGCTACATCTCACACCGACTTTTCCCAACACCAACGATCCTGTGGTTTTTACCCTTTTATTTTTAAGGGGTTTTCCACGTAAAAATCTTGGTGTCGACTCTATTTATTTTTGAGTTATTTATTTATCTCATTTTGATAACACGACAAGGAAAAATGCTGGGTAATTTTCGCTGCATCTCACACCGACTTTTCCCAACACCATAGCGGACAATTGCAGAGAAGATTCGGCTGGTTTCCTAGCCTTGAGAATAGTTTATCCATATCGAGCAGGACGAAATTATTACAAGTACATATATAGATCCTGGGTCATTTCACTCATTGATATTTTGTTTTGAGTTAGAACCTCATAGATTTAATACCTGGTAGCAGTGGTACGAGTAATAGGAGTTCAGCAGATGTGATTTTCACCGTGTGACCAGAAGTCTTCCTATTTGGTGTTGGTTTAGTTTTTTTTTGTCATTTCCTGGGTTTTACTGGCTGTGTGAATCAGTTTATGCTTCAATTCGAGTTTCCAACAGTTGTATGTAGCTGCGGAACTCCTTCGGGCTGCTTTAATTTGCACCTTACCAGTAGGAAAATAAAACTGATGCATGAAAGAAGCTTTTGTTACTGCCTTCTGCCTTCGATTGGTCATTCTAACACAATGCAGCATCGGAAACATGAACATATTGCAAATTGATTTTAAAACATTGTTTCCAGCATTTGCTGATTTGAAACATGGAATTCATAATACTGAGTGAAATAGTTGCGAGTTTACATACACGTTACTTTTATTGGACCCTGATAAGTTATTTCAAAGGGAACTACGCTTACACACCGTGACATTAAGAAAGCAAGGTAAGTTGAATGATCAGATATATGTGAGACAAGTGTCACGGACGGGCTAATTCGTGAGAATCGCCTCGAAAAATTGTCTAGAATTCTCTACATTTCTCTAGACAATTCTATACGTTTTTAGAGTTTTCTTGAGAACTCTAGGGTTCTTCAGAATGCTCTAGAATTCCCTAAAATCGGGTAGAGTTTTTTAGGGAATTCTTGTACATAGGAGAAGAGTCTAGAGGACTCTTATATGTTCTTAGGAGGAAGAGTATGGAAGAGTGTAGACCACAAAGTCTAGACCCTTCCATGAAGGTGTATATATAGAGGTGAGGCCTTTGGCCAAGACATCTCATCTCATCTCATCTCATCTCATCTCATCCCAAGTAATCCCAAGTCATTCCAAACATTCTTGTAAGCTCAAAACCTTGTAATCTCCCAAGTGTCCTCAATACAAAGCTTGTTTTCAAGTCCAAACTCTTTTAGCGTTCACAAACATCACCTCTGGGTGACGAGTAGGCTGAGCTCAATCGAAGGTGTGAGTAACTTGAGTGCCGCACGGGTTGCAAGAATCTAACCCCGTGATAAGTGGTATCAGACGAGGTTCGTACGAGAGATGGCGGATTCAAGCATTGTCGAGCATGGAATTATCGAGGAGGTGAACACCGCAAATGTAACCATGCGCAAAGGAAGGGAAAAGTCGAAGGATGTTCAAGCGGCCATGAAATCACGTCTTTCGCGGGTGGAAGAGATCGTGGCTAAGATGACGGATCGATTGGAGGAAGATGTGCCTAGCAACGATGTTATCGAGGCTCGGGAGGAATGCCTCAGGGGTGTGTTGCAAGATACTCTCAACTCATGCTTGGACACTCTTCGCATGGAGTTCCGAGCGTAAATGAATGAGGTACGTGCGGTGGTGACCACTCTCCAAGAGGAGATGAGGGTCTTGAGGAAAGAAACTTTGCTATGCAAGGCGGCCATAGCTAATGGAGGTGCAAGCTTTGAGAAGATGACGCGGTTCGAGCCCCTAAGCCAAAGCCGTTTTTGGAAAAACGCGATGCTAAGGAGGTCGACACCTTCTTCTTCAACATGGAACGATACTTCGATCTCTTGGGCATAAGAG
>JAOVYX010017456.1:0-22216 GCA_035668315.1 Drosera spatulata
GTGATGCGGGGATAAGCGAAGACTTGAAGGTCGACCACCTGAAACAGTGCATTGCAACTTGGAATTACTAATGCAGTTTACCTCTTCAAAACCTTGGTGCACAGCTAACATTTTACTTCAAAGAAAAGTTTCACTTTACTCTAAAATTTCAATATATAATTCATCCTACAGCTTACTTGGACAGTGGCTCTCAATCCAAATGCTTTGACTGCGATGAGAATATTGGGGTTCCCAGCCCACTTCATCAATGGTTCCATGATCAACTCTTTCTCTTCTGTGATATAAACCTTCATTCCTGGAGAAAAGGCAAAAACAACTGCTCAAACGGGAACTTTGTAAACAAGACAAGAGCATAAAAAGAGCGTGCGATCCCCCGAAGTAGGAAGAAAGCAAAACAGGAAAAAGCCCCTCCACATCAATTAGGACTTGATGAAACTTAATATCCAATCAAGGCTTCAAAAATGAGTTAGTGTAATAAGGTAGCAGAAGAACTAGTTCTTGAAGCCAATTTGTCCACAAAAGCTAAAGAAAAGGGAGAATCTCTCAAACGCAGCAACCCTAAATATCCTAGCAACAACTACTTGGATTTTCATATTATGAACTCCTCTTTCCTTACCCCTGATTTGGATCTATGAGGCATAATTACTCAATCAAGGAGATGGCAATCCTGTGCTTTGGGGAACCAGAAGACTACTAAAAGAGATTCATTTCTTGATCCGATGATACACAAGGAAGTAGAACACAACAGTTGAGTTCTGCTTCAATAGCCACAAAAGTCAGAACGATTATTATGCATACATGACAGAGAAAACTAACCCTGGAATGTAGGTGGAAGGGAGCCCAATGTGAGCGTTTCAAATTCAACTGAATCAATCTTATACTTCGGGATTTGTTCGGCGATGATCGGCTTTGCTATGGTCTTTGCTCTCTTGCAAATTGCCTAAAGAGATTCCATAGATCAGAAGATGTGAACTAGGGATGAAACTATTTAAATCCTAAACAAAAAGAAGATGTACCTTATCCAGATAAGGCCACATATACTCTATGAATCTGTTCAGCCAGTCAACCTGCAAGCAAAACGGAAGACAGAAATCCTTCAGCCTAAGCTTCCACACAAACATAGCAATCACAATCATCACATTGGAGATAGAAATGATAGGATACATACACGGTCGAAGTCGGGATTCTTCACCCATAGGGGTATCTCAGGAAGCAACTTCAATAATGTTTGTGAATCATGTTCAACCAAAGGACGAATCACCGGATCCTGATAACCCAATAGCCAAAAAAAATAATGCATCACATTTTCAATTGGCATACAAATTCTCAATATCTATTCAACAGCTTCACAAATCGAGAGACTGTATCCGTCAAGTCGAGAGGCTGTTTCTTGAAGGTAACTTATCAAATACTAAACAGTTGCAAACCCAAAATTTCCCTAGCAATTGGGACAAATAATCTGAGAAGAATAAGAGCAAAAACACAAACCTTGACATCATTGGGTTGAAAGTAGATGAAGAGATAGTACCCAATCACAAGCCCGACAACACTTCCAATCCCAAATCCACTAAAACCCAGTACAGTACTCACAAAACCCATCTCAAATCACCCCACCAAACACCACAACTCCTCCCCTAATTCCTCTCCTCAGCACAACCCAGAACACACAAAAGGGCAACAAACCAAGCAATCAATCAACCCAAGCAAGCAAGCAAAGCAAAGAATCTCAACCACACTTGAATTCCCTTCAATTCACTTCAATTCTACACCACAAAAATCAAAGGCAACAAATCAGCAAACTTGGAAACAAATTCAAGTGCCCATTTACATTTACATCTAATCAAAGCTATACAGAGCAGGATATGGTCATAAACCAAAATGGACCAGAAAGGGTTAAAAATTAATGGACAAGGAGAAGCTAACTCACCCAGAGAACACTGAAACTGAATCAGTGTTGACTCGCTGTAGATTTGGGGAGATTTTTTGCCGAAAAGGGGGGTTTGATGATGAATGATGAAAAGGAGATGTGAATGCGAGGGGTCAAGAAAGTGAGAGAGGAGGAGCAATAAATGGAGGGATTGACGTTATTTGCACGATGAGTGTCGGCAAAGACTGTTGCTTCAACGTAACAGTCGTTGTCGAGGGGTTAATAATGATGATAATAATGGTTGTTTATAAGTGGGATTTAAATTTAATTGAGTTGGGGAGAAGAGAGAGGGTGGGGTAATTTCTCTTTCCCCGTCGTCATCGGTACAGTATTTTAGGGTTTTTCTTTCTATTTTCATAGAAATCTGATCTTTCCAAAACCCTATATAGAGGGGAAATCTGGATTGTTATTATTATACTCGTGTATCATGAGAAGTTGGCCTTGTGGGCAAATCTTCCTGGTTGATAGACCTAATGGAACGCTCCTCTACTTAATAACCTCGCATGACGTTTCTTGGATCACTACGTGATCTTCTACTCTTGGTTATTGCAATGGATACTCGTCTTTTGATATGAGCTTTCGGTTCCATATAAGTACCTAACTTGGTCAAATCATCATCATGTTTTCGTATTGTATTGTCAATGATAGATTTACAACTGTTTCGCAAGATGTGGTTAAGAATCTACTTCACGCACAAACTCTTAACTACATCTCATAAGATGAGATCACATCTATTTACCGTAGTATTGTTCTATCACATACATAGATATTTTTATCATCACACTTCATCTTATATTTACTCCGTTTCATTAAAAATAACAACATTTTGATCGGAAAAGTTGTCGAGATAAACTTTTATCGACGTTATATAACGATCAAATATTGATTTAGGCAAATTCGTCATGAAACATCAATTACTCTCTTCGTCCAAAAATGTTTACACTATACGTATTTCGATGTTTGAGTTTATGATGATCAAACTTTATTTTGTATAAAGTTTGTGAAATATCGATGATAAATTAAATTATAAACTTTAATCTTATGTCAATTTAAGATTTTTATGACATAATTAAGAACAAAAACGAAACTTCTCAAAATGTATCGTTATAATAATTATGTGACGAAGATAATATATTAATATAAACCATATATTTTCATACAATAGTAATTATGAGATGATCGTTCATCGTTACACATAATGACGAAATTCATTAAAATAATAGGATTATTTTGAAAATGTTAGTACTCATTTTTGTTGTATATTAAATACAATACTTTCAAATATAATCATTATATTATTCAATACGTATTTTGAGAAATTTTATTTATTGTATTAATAATACAAAAAAATTATGTTACTAGTATCAGATTGATATACATAATTTAAATTATTATTATTATTTTATAATAATTTTAAAAAAATACTTAATTATTTTATAATAAAATCAAACTTTATCCTAATAAATATATTTTTTAAATTATTATAAATAATTCGGACCAGAGAGTATCGTTCGACCACTTAGCTTGCGTTGCACCAAACACAAATCACACCCGTCTCCACCAATCCTTCATTCCCCTCCTCTTCCGTCATCGCCGTCGCCGGACCTCGCCGTCTCCTCCGCAGCTGCCCATCCCACCTCCTCATCATGCAGTACCCCTCCGATCTCAATCCACCACACCACCCTAACTACACTCCCTACCCTCCAATCCCCCACGCGCCGATGCCGACGCCGCCCTTCAACTCCGCCTCCGCGCCACCGCCGCCACCCTTCTCCGCCTCCACTTCCGATTACTCCCTCTACCCTCAAAATCCCGATCCGATCGTTTTCAGTTACCCCAATCCAACACCACCACCACCACCACAACCGGCGATTCCTCAGTATCCTTTCTACGATCACCATACTCCTTCTCAAAACCCTAATTCGATCTATCCGTATCAATTCAGCAATGTGAACTCGTCTCCATCACCGTATGATTTGACTCCGTATCCAAGGATTGATCCCGGGCCGACGGGATATTTGAATGAATATGGTCGGTTAGGATTTGATGAGAGAAATGAGAGAGGTGTTTCTGCTTCGGTGATCGATTATGGGAATGATGTGCGTGCGTATCCAGAGAGGACGGAGCCGTATGGGAGTGGACTTGGGAAGAAGGGTGGAGCGGTGAATGGGAGTGCGGTGTTTGATGATTATGGGAGGGCTATTGGAGGAGGGGAGAGGGAGAAGGAGAGGGGGAGTGGGAGTGGTGGGGTGCAGAAGGTGATGGCGAGGGTGGTACCGAAGGTGGAGATGCAAGGGGATGTGAAGAGTGGGGTGGTGAAGTTTAGGGTTAAGTTGTTGCCGGAGAGCGGTGGGCAGGGCGTGATGGATGTTCTATGTCAGGTATATTTGCATTGTGGTTTGGTTGTTTGTGTCCACTGTTGATTATTGAGATGGTGTAGATGAGTTTCATGTCATTGCGAATTATTTACAGGGAAATCAGTGTTGTAATGTATGGAAAGGTTAAATGAGGCTTATTCGTATGAGTGTGAGCGTCTCAATTCTGATTGAGTATGTGAGAGAAGCTGACTTGCCAAGCATGGTAAAAGAGGAGATTAGGAAGTCATTCCTTGTTAAATGCGGCTCCCACTAAAATCCTTGTTACTACCCATGAGGTCAATGCATTGATCGGATTGAGATTTTTTGGAGGAGAATAACAACGCAAAGTTTCTATATTTCCTGGAAAATGATTCATTGTCTCTATTACACAAGATTAAGAACCACCTAGATGCAGTGCAGGAGGCAGTCCTAGAGGAAAATGGTTGCTGCAGGTGTAAAGGCGTATTAAACAGAGGGGTGTTTTTTCTTCAGTGAATGATCAGTTATGTATTATTGTCGCAGACTCCCAGTCTTCAAGGATATTGGGTTGTTATATAACCACCTCTGAGCCATCTCCTTAAGGTTGCTTGATGATGACACAACTTCGAGAGAATTTTTCTTATGTCTGACACTCCATAGAAATATACTCTTAACCGTAGCTTCAGTTTTAGGATTCACTTACATGCCTTGGATTTTGATGTCAATTGGCTAGAGTTTTATTCCACGGCAAAAGCAGTGATACAATGCGGTGTATTGGCATGATTGGGTTTCAATTTCTAGTTACTAGCGATACATTATCGATGTTGGATTATTTAAGTGACAGTTCTTCCTTGTTTCTTCTTCCAGGTGGGGTTAGATGGCATACGCATGCTTGATCCTAATGCAAGCAGGACATTGAGGATTTATCCCCTTGAGACTGTTTCTAGATGCGAGGTATGTTGGCCGTATATCTACTAGTATATGTTAGCCGTTAAATCTTGCCTGCTACTGCTGACTTTGTTCCTTGATTTTTTGTTGTAACTTGTTTTCAGAAATTTGATTCATCGACGATTGCTTTTTGGTCAAAGACTCCAGTGGATGTTGAACCTAGACGGATTAGACTCCGGTCAAATGGCTATACAACCAACACCCTTCTTGATACAATCACTGCTGCTGTTGTGCAGGTTGGAATTTTTTATTTTTTATTTATAAATATCTATTTCATTTATGGCATTACTAGGCAGTTTCCCTATGTACAAACCATGAAATCATTCGTAAGATTTGGATGTAATTTCGGTTTTGTAGTAGATGTAGAAGCAGTTATTGAGAGTTGTTAGCAATTTTTTCCCAATGTGTAGGCTCTGTTTGTGTTTGTATGCACCTCCACCATTTTTTTTTTTTGGGGGGGCCTCCTTGCTTATTTCCCATGATTCAGGAAAGGGTTTTTGACATATTAGTCCCTCAAATCTAACCTAATTTCAAAAAAGTCCCTTAAATCTTTATAATTCCAACTAAGTCCTCTAAATCTTATTACTAATTCCAACGAAATCCATAAAATCTTCATAATACCAAATAAGTCCTCTTAATCATCACTTTATGGACAAGTTAATCCATTCATCAAAATTATTGTTAATTTGAACCAAAAATTCAAATATTTATATCTATAGGCTTTCAACGGTCATTTTTTTCATTAAAAAAAATAATGCTCAATGTTTTATCAAGATTCAGCTAAATTAAAAAGTCGCATAGTTCATTAAAAGAATAAACTACGATCTGTTTTGGATTCGATGTCATTACAATTTTTTTTTATCCGTGATACCTGAAAATTAGAGATTAACTTATTTTATCATTGAATAGTTTTTTTGGTGAGACAATCAACTCGAATTCAGTTAGAATTAATAGTTTTATTCAACGATGGATTAACTTTTTCACAAATCAAGATTTAGAGGACTTAGTGGGAATTATAAAGATTTGAGGGATTTTTTTTGGAATTAGGTTAGATTTGAGGGACTAATATGACAAAAACCCTTCGGGAAAATATATATCTCTTTGTCTTTCTTGATTTAGCTCACTTTATATGATCTCTTGTTGTATCTGCCATGTTCAGAAGAAGTATGCATTGGCATAGCGATTGTTTTTTTATTTCAAACTTTGATCTCTATTGGATTATGATTTGTTACATTGACTGATAAGTCCATAATATATGGAGTTGATTATTTATGTGCCCTCCCGTAAGTTTGATGTCAGCCTAGAATATCCAACTTTAATCTCGGGTACCCAATAGAAATATGGGATTATGGGCTGAGATATGAAGTTTAATGTTATCAACTTCCAGTTCAAGTAAAATTGGTTTAGTCAGTATTATAAATTTGCTCTCATACATTCTGTTCATTTTCTCTCTCACGTGTACACTCCGTCGAAAGTCGAATCTCTTAAATTATGTGGTTTCCAATATTTTTCTTTTTCTGTTGCTCGGATGGAGTCAAACTTATGAGTTTGTTTGCTGGGTGTCTAAAATGCTGCAGTTCAAGGAGATGGGTGGCAGGAGTAGGCCTTCTGATGTCACTGTGGTACCTGAACGTGCTGCAGAAAAGAAAAAGGGGTTTGGTGAGTGGATGAACATATTGAAGCCTGCCAATGAAGAGAAAGATCATTGGGTATAGCTCTCCTCCACCCCTGCGCCCTGACCTGACCATCTTCTCTTTGTTACAACAAGGAAACTCTCATATGATGTCTTTTGTCACAACAGTTTACAAGATGGATGCTCATGGCATGTAATGAGCTCGTATGCTAGCAAATTGTTAGGATTCATACAAGACTTATTTGCTCAAACCAAAGACTTTAAGCTGTCAGAAGAAAAGTATAGATTTGGTGTGGAGGTTGAGACAGTGTAATGTATAATTATGATTTAGGAACAGTTGTAGCCTAGAAAGCTAGAAGGTTACATTACTTAACTAAAACTGCAATAGTATAATATATTCGACTCTAGGAAGCTTTACTGCATGCTTGCAAATCAACCACTTTTCCCATGCGTGAAATTTCTTTGTGCGATTCCTCCCACACTGAAATTCATATTTGATTCTTTTGTCATTGATCAGAATGGTAGGAAATAAAAATAGGGCTCTATACTCCCAATACTACCTTATAAATTATTTGCTCTCTACTTGTTCCTTTTCTTGGAAATCCTTTTTGGCGCTTCTATTTCCCAGGTAGTGCATCCTCTCTTTTTCACTGATAATCCTTTGTACTTTTGGTAATCAGGTTCCAGATGAAGCTGCTTCCAAGTGCACAGCTTGTGGAACCGATTTCAGCGCCTTCATTCGTAGAGTATGTTTCCTTTAACATGTTATTTCACCCATGCTCCAGATTTTAGCAAGATGTGCTGCCTCTCAATGTACTCCTGCTGACTCACCATGTTACCCTTTCAGCATCATTGTAGAAACTGTGGAGATATATTCTGTGATAAATGCACCCATGGAAGAATTCCCCTTACAGCCGATGAGAATGCTCAACTTGTTCGAGTTTGTGATAGATGCATGGTACGTAGCTCATCCATTGGTTAAAGCTTGAATTGCATTGCTCTGCATTTTACGAAGAACTTATTTTTTGGGCAAGATCATTCTCTGCAATGGAGTAAGTTAAAGAAACTCAAAACCTCAACTTACCCAGCATTGGAGGCTTCCAGATTGAATGAGGTTTGGAAGAGTTGAATGTACATTAATTTACCTCGTAAACCTAGATGCTATTAGTATCAAGTTTCTACAGCTAGTTTTATATATAAATATATATAAAAGTTTCTACAGTTAGTGAAATCAAGGTGATGTTCAACACGTCTATCTAGTGCGCATTGCTTTTTGAAAAGTATGAAGAAACTCTTTCGACCAAATTTTGCTTTCCTCGAAGGAATAGATAAATTGTGTAGGAAATCTGCTGGTCTTGTTTGGCAGGCAGAAGTGACTCAGAGGCTTAGACGTGCTAAGGAGGCTGCCGGCAAGCCTGCATTGCAGAGTCATGAAGATCTTGCCAAGAAGCTCCAGGTAAGAAATGGTTTTCACTGCAAACTAAAAAATGTTCTTTCTTGCCAATGGCTATGACTTTGTAGCTGCAATCATTTTTTCTTTAAATTCTTCAGCTCTCGATGTGCTAGTTTTTAACTGTAATTTTGTACTCCTCCTGGCCCACTCAGCAAATAAATTCATGTTCCTCTGTTGTTACCTTTCGAGCATATCGACTGCCTTGATTCCTGTCACTTGTTCAGTTTGGTTTGAGTCAAAATCATATCGTTTAGCCATATTGATGATCAGAGCTTCTTCTTTTCTTTTCTTTCTTTTTTTTTTTTTTTTTTCTTTTGGGTATGGTGATGATCAGAGCTTTTTGGTCTCTTGCTATTCCAGAAATAGTTAAGCATCATTTTCCGCTTTGCTGCTTGACCATCTCTTCATTTGCCAGTTAACCCTCATAGTTTTTGTGAAGCCCACTTTCATATTTCAAACTGGACTGTAGCTGTTGCGGTCTCTTTCCTTTTCCTTGGGGCCTTTGGCGCTTATACTGCAATGTAACGGGGGTAGTATGTGTTACGTATTATGTGGTGGACTAGTTAATCCGGAATTTCTTAGTAACATATTCCTTTGGGCAGTGCCAATACTGGATGGTAAATGTAACACCTGTCCCTGTTTTTTAGGGGACTCGGGTGCTTCCTGTGCCTAATTGTTTTGTTCATGGTGATTATTTCAGGATGAATTGGAAAGAAACCGCAGGGGTTCATCAGGTAATTCTTGCTTTCTGGTCGGCCTTGTTTCCTCATTGTAGTGCACTGGATTTAAATTTAGCCGTGGAGATTTCAAATTGAGCCGCAGATGTGCTTCATATTTCGTATGCTTAAGGCAAATCCGAAGGCTTCTATTTCTAACAAGGCTTCTGATTGCATTGAGATCTTAGATATAAAATGTAGCATCCTCACGCCATTCTGCCTTATAGCTGGAGACTGTTTCCAACAAGACTCGAACCAGGATCTTTCCTTTGTCTAACATCATCAATTCTGAATCCTTGGTGTGTTTCTTGCGGCTAGCTTTCTCCTTACCTGATGTTATTGTTGCTAACAGGATCCAAGTCTGATGGATCAGGGAGACGCATGAAAGAAGTCGCATGTCCTACCTGCACTGTTCATTTACAGGTTCAAATTGTTATCTGTTGCTCAAACTTTTTAATGTTTTCGTCTGGTCTTTTCTTTTTCTTCTTTTTGGTGTCTCACTTCTCATCTTGGACTCTTTGGAATGTAAAGCTGATGTTGGTGAATAACCGCAGGTTCAAGTTCCTGCATCTGGTTCTGAGACGATAGAGTGTGGCGTCTGTCAGCATCCTTTCCTTGTGAGCGCTCATTGATGTACGCAGTCTCTCCAAAGGTATGTTACCATATCAAGTAGATACGAAGTTGTGTTAAATTAGCTTTTCTGGGGTTCACCTTATCAATAACCATGACAATCTCCGCATACGAAGTCACTAAGTGGTTCGGAGGCATATCATCCTTCTCGGTGAAGTTATTCCATCCTAAATTTCCTTGGAATGACAATCTTCGCTTGTTGCGTTGTGTACGATTGCCCCTTCCATACGGAACGTTGTATGTTATGAGAATGCCTGCACTGTGGAATCTGGTCCGATGCTGGTTTATTAGTGTCAGCCAGCAGTAAATGAAGTTTCTTTTGTGATCATATAGGAGATTGGATACCCTTGTATTTTCCGATTTATTTGATTCTTGATTGTATAAAAATGACAACATCCTGCTTATGAATTTTGGAAAGGCTGTTTGCCATATGCTTAGACTTGAGTGTCAAAGAAGGGTTGGTTTATTTGCTAGCAATCCTTCTCGGCTTCTCCTAATCATATGATTCAGGGTTCGATGCTCTCTAAGGATGTCGGAAATAAATTTTATGACGGGACTAAGAATATATTCTCGAAGCTTTCTAATTTGTACTGTCGTTGGTTGTTTTGCTAGTAAATTATCTAGTAGATGAAAGAGATTCGTAGTACTACTCATCCATAATCCATTGGTTATATAGACCATGGACCTCATGGTTGATGGCCAAACCCCACCCATATATTACACATTTCTACTCTTTGTTACCTTAAATGGCATCCCCCACCACAAATTAAACAGTTAACATGATACGTATACTCTATATTGTCCCATGCAAATTTAACTCGTTTATCTTTCATGAATAGTTCCATTGATATGTAAAGTTTAAAAAAGCAAGCGCCAAAGATGTGGCCTGTAGGTGGCGCCATGCAAATTGAAGCTGCACGTGCCGGTCATCATGTGACACCCTGTTACGAATTTCTATCGTACAATGACATTGAATCTTGCTGGTGCTTTTTACCCATATGTGAAGAGAACTTTGTGTTCGAGTATACGTGTTATGGATCATCTGGTGCAAACATTTGAGTGTATGGGCTCTACTGCAGTCAAGTGTTCACTTTGTAGTAGATGTAAACTGTGTGATCGTGATCGTGATCGTGATTGATGGTGACTACAAGATGTATCCAAGATACTTTTGCTGTCATCTCATGTGCTGGGTAAAACAAGCGGATGAACTCAGCTTGTTCGTCCATTGAATGATCAGTTGTTCAAGTTTGCTCAATGTCAATGGTGGAGATGGAATCTCAACTCAATGTTAACTTCAACTCTACATCACAATCCAAGATTTGAGGATGGATTAGATGGATCTGATATGAGAATGTTCTAATTTTATAACAGGATACTAAAGTATTCGAAAGAGCGCCAGGTTGTGCTTGTGCCTCAAAACAGGTGCGAAGTCAGGATTTCCTGTCTCAGCTCGCTCAACTTCAACCTCGGCGCCGAGCTAACTGTTATCGACTCAAAACACTTTTTATGTGAGTAGTTGGTTTCATTGCTGGCATTCGAACGTTTGCCTTTTTTTTCTCTTTTGTTTTTTTTTTTTTTTTTCGAACGTTTACCTTAATCAAACAGAAACGTTATTCGAAA
Source organism: Drosera spatulata (assembly GCA_035668315.1). Taxonomy (NCBI): domain Eukaryota; kingdom Viridiplantae; phylum Streptophyta; class Magnoliopsida; order Caryophyllales; family Droseraceae; genus Drosera; species Drosera spatulata. The sequence continues at coordinate 11,264 of JAOVYX010017456.1, forward strand.
GGGACATAACTTACATGAGAAAGTGAATGACACAACAATGGAATAGAGACTTGATAGAAACTTTGAATTGGACAAGGCTGTGACTGTACGAATGAAAAACTGGGAGGCGGATCCTCGGCTGTTCCTTCCTTAACCTTAAAAAAACATAAAATATAATAAAAATAACCCTATAAAAAAAACAAATTCATAAACAAAACCATCAAATAAACTTTTGATCCAACCATCCAGAGATGACGTGGTATTCCCTTCTTAACCGCAGAGGATCCCAAATCGTTTTAGATTGATTTGTGTTTGTGGGCTCCCACAGTCTCCTCCTTTATCATCAATCAGACTTAAAAGTTTGGGGTCGTCTACTGTGCTTCGAGAGCTACACATCGTGTTCAATATACGGTCCCCTCTCCGATCCGAAAATTATCAGTACGTCGAGTTATTGCTTTTGGAACATCAGTGACATATGAACATAACAATAATCTATTTCCAATCCGTAATAGAACAAATAGAGAGCCAAAGATGAATAATAAGGAACCAGGTTATCGGTAATAATCAAGGATAATGATCAAGGATTATCATTGTCTAGGAACTGGAGGAAGACGACGATTGTGAAAGCTGCACGCGTACAATTGCTTAAAGGATCACGCGCAAAACGACTACTGAATTAGCAACGGGGTCACCACAAGCTCTTTGAGGGGATTCATTGCACCCCTAAACAATGCCGCCAAAAATATTTTATAGTATTGGATGAAAGCATTGAACTTAATCTATCAACAATACTTAAAATATATGATAATTTTGAATACAATGATGTCTGATCATAACACGGCGTAACAAGCTTCTTCACTATCAACGTCGCCTATAATATGATGCAGAGTAACTCAAAACACGACTAGAAGACTAGCCTGTGTGCATGATGACTCTTCACTGTCTAGATAGGTAGTTACACTCTGTGTAGCACCGAAAAGCCTATTGCATAAAGTGCAACGGAAACTGTATGGTGAGGGTTTAACCAATCACTACATTACACTAATTTTTAACTTTATACTTTAAAAGTCTGATCTGGTAACTTTTCATGTCAACATATGACAAACAAATCAATAATAAAAGCATAGATAAATTAGTGTAACAGAAAGTAAAGCTTTGATGGAATGCGTCGGCCTGAGGCCGTGTTTTAGTTTAATGGAATGTATGCTCTGTGCTTTGATATAAATCCTTGGCATGGTATAATATCGCTTCGTGTTAAAGCCTTGTTTCCTATGACGGGCATGATCTATGTAGGTTTAGGCGTTTAAGCATCAAGCATATACTAATGCCATGGATCAGTTAGAGGGGTGTGGATGAAGGACGAATTCCTTTGATGGAGTTTTTTTTTGCTCTCTCCGTTTTATTCAAATTGTAACGGTTTGATCCGATAGATAATTTATGTGTGTTGAATTAATAAGGAATGATAACTTTATCCTTATAAGTATGTAAGATAAAGAAATGAGAAAAAGAAAAAAAGAGAAATAATGACGGTTGAGTTAATGTAATATAAAATAGGGATATTTGATATTTTTATATAAAAAAAATTATTAAATATAAAAATGTTGTAATTTGAATAAAACATTTCAAAAAAAATTACAATTTAAATAACACGGAAGATAGGTGTAATTTTTTTCTCCATTACGTGCAATAAAAGAAAGCTTACCATCGTCAAAAAAGAAAAAAAGAAAGAAAGAAAGTAAACCTTTGGGAATTATATGATCTAGTTTTTCCAGTCTAGTTGCTCTCTGTGCACCTTGGAAATGGGTTGTTTCCATCTTGGAACCAAGAATGATAATAATATTTTTGAAGGGGAAAGAGAATATGATAACATTATATATTATTAGGGATTGATGAATGGTGAAGATTAAATGATTTGATAATTTAAAAATAAAAATAATTTTAAAAAATCTTCATCATTGGATGTATCCTAACAACATATAATTTATATATTGGTAATAACAAATTCCCATTTTTCATATTTCAAAAGTGCTTGGTTCTGCTAGATACTTGAGACTAGAGGCTTTCACTATCCTGCTTCATAGAATCCGCAGCAGTATTATAACTTTCTTTTCGATTCTTTTTTTTTTTTTTTCGTAAAAAGAGAGTTTATTACTATCAATATATAAGTTGTGTGTTGGATACATCCAATAATGCAAATTTTTTTTAACCGTTTTTATTTTTTAAATTTCACAATCATTTAATCTTCATCATGTATTACTTCGTAAACATATCATGTTAGTATCTTATTCCCTTTGTATTTTTTTTATATATAACTTTCTGACATGGTTGAGTAATGTTTATACTATCATATTTCTCAACCACGGGAAGCACCGAAGTAGACGTCTAAGCGCTCGAGCTTGTTAGGGCTCGTTTGGGTAAGTTGATAGAAAATGCTTACAGATGTTTATTGTTGATACTGGTAAGTAGGTCATAGTTGATTGTAATTTTTAAATAAATAGTTTGATGTTGGATAAAATAACAGTCTTAAGGTATTTTATTTGGATAGAGACAGATTTGACTTCTCCTTTAAGAAGAAAAACAGTTTTAAATGATTTATAATTTTAAACAAAAAAACTATTTAAAATTACAGTTATAAAATGTACCAAACACTTTCCACACATCATAAAAAATACTTGAAGTTAATTTTGACCAACTTGAAGCTCAGCCAATTGAGCAAGTCTTGTAGTCGAGTCTATAATTGAAGAATACATATGTGGGAGAGTTTCCTCACCCTCTTAATTTTTGGCTCGATCCATAAGTGAACACTAAAAGGGAAAATAAAAATAAAAATGGAAAGCTGTCAAAAAAAAAAAAAAAAAACCTCCAACTATCACATAAGCATGTGGTAGCTCTGCTCCTCCTCCGTTTCCCCTCACTATATATATGCTCATCAGCACTGCAGTCTCTTCACTTCCATGCAAGCAAATAAAAAACAACCCAACCTTGATAGCCTATCGTATACTTATAGCCCATTGGGTGAGCTTAGACACAAGAAAACCTTAAACTTAGCTTATCTGCAAACTTATTCAATGTGGCCGAGCTCATTGTTTGTGGTAATGGTCATGGTAAGTATGACTATGATGGACGTCGTCGTAAGTGGCTTACACATAGAGTTGCCACCAAACACGACAGTCACAGCCATCTTGGGGTTTGGAGATTCGATAATTGATCCCGGAAACAACAATGGCATGAACACTCTTATCAAGTGTAACTTCCTGCCTTATGGTAAAGACTTCAAAGGTGGTAATGTTCCGACCGGGAGATTCAGCAATGGCAAAATCCCTACTGATTTACTAGGTTGGTTTCTTTAACTATTTTTTCATATTGCCATACGTTTATATATGAGAAATAGTTGGCTGCTGCAACATCACGTACTTGCTGCTATAATATGCGCCTGAAGCACATTGGACGGTGCAGGCATCATACGTACAAACCTGTGTCGCATTTCCTTGTGAAACTGCGATACAAGTTCATATACTGAACGCACAGGTCAAATGTGCTTCAAACACACCTTACAAATAGCGAGTAAGCTGCTGCTAATTAATGGCATCCTGACGCACCCTATATGAATATTATATTGCTTTGAACATATAAACAAGGTATTAATTAGACGTAAATGAATGCGATTAATTTACTTGGATCTATGGTCATGAAGATGGTCTATAAAGAAAACGAACCTTAACGAGATGAGAGATTTATGATATGTAGTTAGTTTGTTCCTAGTGTACGTATTTGTAAAAAGATACTCTGTGTTTTGAGCCTTAGACATGAGTGGAAGTACGCTGAGCGGCTGATGATAAATGTTTATGATAAGCGGGGGTTGTACGAATCGAATTGTGGATGCTGCTTTATATATGTTCAAGGATTCAGGGTTATCTGTTATATGTAAAAACATAGTGAGGATTGATCAAGCTTAATAAACTCAATATGAAATGCTATAGCTTCCCAACAATAACAACAACAGCTAGCATAGATATTCACATTACAAACAAACAGGTCCAGGGAAACGAGATATACGTACACAAATCTATTATTGTTACAGATAACAGAGAACCTATTTTCAAATGAACTATAATTAATTAATGCTTCATGACTGGAATAGATAATAATACTACGATGCAACTGTGTTACTTTTCTGTTCCCAACGTTTGGCTACCACAGTTTATATTTTCAGCCGCATGATTGAGCCATTAGGTTTTGTCCATTCTCATAATCATCTGATATAAAATAATGAGCGATGGTCGGTTTGAGCCATTAAACTGCTGCTGTTTACCATCAATGTATACTCTCTCCGTCCCATAATTATTGCAATAGATAGTCTGACACGCATATAACGACGATCAAACGTAATTTATTATAAATTTAACGTGAAATATCAATGATTGTGTAAATTATATATTTCAACATAATACATGTTGCGGCACGATCAGACGTGATTTAATATGAAAACGAGACTTATATATATTCATGTATATAAAATAATAAAAAATACATATATGTTATAAGAATTATGGGATGAAGATAATAATAAAGAACTGTTCCAAGGAAATTTTAGTAAGTTGAGTAGTCGCAATCATTTACCCGTGAATAAAAAAACCTAAGTTAATACTCCCTCTGTCTCATATTAGTCGTATTTCTTGTATACGAAAGTTAAAAAGGTGATAGCACTACGAATGATTTGTGTGGGACAAAAAACAATGGTTTTATAAATTTATCGTGAAACACTAAATATAGTATATGTCACGAACTATAATCCTGCGATAAAATGACATTCGTATCATATTATTTACTAATGAAAAATAACACATCGAAATACACAACAATTAATACAATTATTATGTAATGTTGCAACTAATATAAGATGGAGGGAGTAACTCATTACCCGTAAATGTCAAGGGACCAATAGAAAAGTTCAAACCAATGATACAAACCTTACAACATGTTAGATATATATTAATAGGATATTCTATCATCATTTTGGACTTTTAACAGAGTTTATTTCTCGACATGGTATTAGAACAGATCGTGATAAAAAGTCACGAGTTCGATTCTATCTTTCCCATTTATTACCTTCTATATGATTTATTTATGTGAATGTTATATAATACTTGATATAGATTAGGACAATAATGTCCACATTTCATGCCCTCATCTTCGTTGTCTGTCAACATTCATCGTCTATGTAATATCAGAATAGAGAGATTGATTGGCGATCTTCTCGGATGTCCAATACCTTGTCATATGACAACGGGGAGCCCGTTCAGAGCTTAGCTAACATTTTTAATCTGTCAGATTTTTGTATACTGAAATCAGTACTTGCAATCTAGTCCAGATTTCACTGGTCTGATCATTAAGTACTCGAGCCAGGATCATGATTCATGGGGTCTGAATGTTCGTGAATACAAAGCACACGGCTCACGAAAAATAAATAAATAAATGGCCCATTATGATTTGATCCTCATGCACCTCTGACAAATCAACAATAACTGTGTACACTGTAGCCATGGTCTGTCTCATGGACCATATTCAACTTCATATTGATAATTAACCATTGTTCAACCGCTGCTGGCAAGAAATATATTTTTCACTCTATCTGTAAAGAGCTTCCATATGGGATTGGGATCCTCCGTTGTGGGATGTCGGTGCAGTCAGTCATCGGGATCGTTGAATTTTTGATCCAACGATTTCTGTTTGTTTGATGGGTTATGATTTGTCTTTGTTTTTCGATTAGATTTTTTATGGATATATATATTTTATGGATTATTTTTATTAAATTTTTTTAAGATTTTATTTTTTTAGGATTGATATTTTCTTAATAGAGTTTTAATTATTATTTTTTCAGATTTTTAAAAATGCAAAAAAAAAAAAAAAACAAAACAAAAAACAAAATCAAAATCAAAATCAAACCAAACGGCACTGCATGCTGTTGGTTTCCAACAGCCGACGATCCGGCTCCTTCCATATGTGTAGCAGAGACCGTTTACCTTTTTAGTACCTTAACTATACAAAGGCTTTAGGATTACCTCGGTAAGACAGTGTATATATCTCGTGTTTTACAAATCTGGTCTACGACGAGAATTGTAACTATACAAAGGAGAAAAGAGTGTGATAAGAATGTATGACCATCGCAGTAATTGTAATATTCATATCAGGTAAGTTTGACTGAATTGTTTACTGATGTATTCTACATTAATTCCCTAGTTGGTACATTATCTCAATGCTTGTTTCATATGAAAACTGGGCAATCTGACTTCTCCTTAGCATGTTTGCGATTGCTGTAAAGCTTGATTAATTCCATTTCGTTTTCGCAGCCGAGGCACTGGGTTTGAAAGAGTACGTTCCGGCCTATTTAGATCCCAACCTGCAGTCGGAGGAACTTTTGACTGGGGTGAGCTTTGCCTCTGGAGCTACTGGATATGATCCGATGACTTCAAGGATAGCGGTACGTAATACCGTCTTTTCTCTAGCATGACATTTGCCTTTGACATGATTAATCACTAAAGTCCTTTTTGGCCAAATATGTTACCATGACAAATGCAGTCAGTTATTCCACTATCAGATCAGATAGTTATGTTCAAAGAATACATAAAGAAGCTGAAAGGACTAGTTGGAGAAGACAGAGCAAATTTCATCATCGCAAACAGCGTAGCATTAGTCGTAGCAGGAAGCGACGACATTGCAAACACGTATTTTGACACTCCATTCCGAAGAAGAGATTACGATGTTAACTCCTACACTGATCTGATGTCTAACTCTGCCTCTTCCTTTATCCAGGTAGCTTCTATACTTCGCATTCTTATCCTACAACATTGAATTTCGCTAAATTTACAATGTCTGATCTCTTTGTCACCAATGGAATATTCACGTAACTAATGGAATATTCACGTACTAGGATTTGTACAAGCTAGGAATACGAAGAATGGGAGTCTTCAGTGCGCCACCAATAGGTTGTGTGCCGTCACAGAGGACCATTGGAGGAGGCGTCCAAAGAGTATGTGCAGAAAACTACAATGAAGCTGCGAAATTATTCAACTCAAAACTGTCATCTGCTCTTGAGAACCTCAGCACTAGACTCCCAAGTTCTAGGCTCGTTTACATCGACATCTACAATCCCTTGCTTGATCTTATACAAAATCCAAGCAACTACGGTACACATACACATATGCGCATACATTTTGTTAGTTTGTTTTTAATTTGGTTAACTTCTTGATATCTGTTTATTTTTGTTGATTTTAGGATTTCAAGTAGTCGACAGAGGGTGCTGCGGAACAGGTCTACTAGAGGTGGCAATACTATGCAACCAGATGGACAGTGCGTGCTCCGATTATACCAAATACGTCTTCTGGGATAGTTATCATCCTACAGAAGCAGGATACCAGATTCTCATGGACCAGATTGCGAAAAAATACATTAGCAGTCTCATATAAGCATATCGATATTTCTTACTGTTTCATTAAGGCTTACTCTACCATTCTTGCACTTGTCTTTTATGTCGAATTGTTGAAAATTAAACGTGAAGCATGAACTCAATGTACGCTACGCACATAGGAGGAAATGCTCCTCTGTTTGAGGCAGCAAGCTATCTAAATGGCATTGTGTTTACTGCTTTCGATTCAAGGTTCTTGTATTGAATAACCAACAGTGTTCTAGCTCATTGCATCCATGGTCGTGCATTGGCTTGTGTGGTTGTGTTCCTATTTTTTCTGCCATATTAGCCCCATACCAATTCAGCTGTTTGATTTTCGATCTCAAAAGTTCTTTCGTATTACTCTTGCTCACTCTGTCACTACAGACAGGTACTAATACTTGAATGTTAGTTAACTGAAGTGTCTAAACTAAATGATTCTATAATATCATACTAGGCTCCCAGTTCAAATGATTGTATATATGTAATCTCAGGCAAGAAAAATGAAAGCAGGGCTCTGAAACGGGAATAGGGAACCTGGACAATTTCCGCAGGGAACCGCAAGTTTGCAGACGAGCATCACTTCGGATACATTACCGATGGAATCCAGTAAGGAAACAATAGAGATTACGATGAATGTCTGATGAATCATTGACAGAAGCTAACAAGCATCAGATAGGCCGTGCCTCTTCCAGAATGAACATTTCGAAATTGGAGGTCGAACTGAACTCCACAACCAAAGAACACGGACGAGGACATGCTGGTATAAATCATGTCTTACAAGTCCAAGTACCTTCAGAAATTCAACATGCACCCATACCGAAACAATGGATTGAAGAGCTTCAACTTCTCTTCCAAAGACGACTTCTCTACGTAACATTACATCCTAACTCTTCTCTACATAACATTACATCCTAACTCGGCCCCTGATGCGGGAAACGGCGCATTATCAACCTATGAGCATTACCGACACATCATTGTGGATATGCCGAAGGTTGAGCAGCAGGAACTGCCGCCACGGCCCCATAATCATACGATGCATAACCAGCAGTAGCAGAAGCGGCAGCCCCATAATCATATGAAGTGTAAGCAGGTTGCCCTTCGTAAGAAGCCGGTACACTATCCATCGGCAACTGGTAGTGCTGCTGTGAAATGGAAGCAGAAGCCGGGAGGTGAGGTCCGCCATAAGTTGAGTCGTACGTCATTGGAACAGGAGGAGCGGCATAGGCGCTCGGAGTAGGATAGTTGTAGGGTCCTCCAGCATATCTTGGGACAGGACTTTGATGCGCATGAGGAGTGGGTATCCTTCGATCATAAGTAGGATAGGGGTCGGAATATTTTGGGACCTTGGATGGACGAGAGTGTGGAGCGGGGCTTCTGAAGTGACTACCACCTGAACTCTCAGATCGTTTGCTAAAAGGCTTGTTGCTACCGCCACCACCTGAAGGATTCGATCTCTTCTTTGATCTGTCTTTCTCCAGCTTCGCCAGGCGAATCCTCAGGTTCTTGAGGCGGGGGTACTCGTGCTCTATTTTGTTTTCTTCTACACATTTAATCACAGTCCTCAGGGATTGAAGTTCCAAGTTGTCTGATTCTTCCTGAAACAGCAGCTTATGATAAATAAGAGTGTGATCATCTGCCACGGATCATAATATAAAGATATACTCTCAATATCATGAATCGTTTACTGCAAGTTTGGATTCTTGATAAAGATGCCTGCTCAACAAGGTATTAAAGCACTTGTGATAGGTGAGATAATCCTACAACCACGGTAAATTTTAATTACACTCTGTACATGATGGTCATTCAAGTTTATGGGAATCATTTGGTAGAGAAATTTAAAAATTAAAATAATAATCAGCATTTTCAAATGGGCATGGACTGTTCACTGATTAATCAACCAATTTATCACAGTTACACAACATATAAGGTTAAAAAAACAATCTCCAAGGATACAGTATGCTTGAATTATCTTCAGAAGAAGAAGATTTTCAAGCGTTGGTTCTTTTTAACTTCACAGCTTGAGAAGGGAAAAAAAATAACAAAAAAAAAAGAAATGAAAATAAGGGATATGACTAAAATATTTATGAGTGCAGACAGTCAATTCTTTCACAAAATTCCTCGAGGACAAGAGAAAGGAAGTTCACATACCACTGCTGCCACGCTGTTCTTTCCATTGGTCAAAATGTTTGTCGCATTGGTTTTGGATCTGCGAAGATATGAATTCAGCAACATAACAGGAGGGAATTTCTTAGTCAAGCCACATGATGCCGCAAAATATACTGCTTCGATCTCCTTGTTTTTGTTCATCAACTCTTCAATTACACCTGTAAAACAGAAGATTGGCGAAAAAGTTCAGCCAGAAAACAAATGAGACAGTCAGTTTAAAGAAGCGATAATATGGAGACAGCTCACTATTTACTGAGAACAATAAGCATGGCATAAGCAAAAATCTGGAGGTAGTACAATCAAAAGCAGCACTGAAGCAGCCAGCAACAAGAGATTGAGTATAAAATGCTCAAGTACTCTAAGCTGACCATTGAGGATAAAACCTAATGACGGAAAGCAGAGAACTAAAGATGGAGCTAAAGACGGAGTGCATAGATACAAGCAGGGCAATAGGAGCCAGGAATAACCGGAGTGCCGAGTCCTAAAGATGGAGCTCGAAAATACTGATAAATGAAGAAATGTAGAGATACACATAGCGAAAAAGATAAAGAAAGCAGTATAAAGAGCAAACTGTGATAGTGCTGTTGCGAAAGGGAAAAGAGTGAAGGCGGGAAGAACAGATGCTCAAAGAGATCTACAGGATAGTATCAAAATATTAGGTACTAAATGCGGAAGACACGAAGAAAATCGATGATAAACCTTCTCCGAACAGGTCATCGCATACAATACAAAATCAAGACTTTTCTTTGGAGTTGAGATTGATCACAAGAAGGCGTCGTTGGGACCCGAGGAATAGAAGTTGGATATATCCCTAAACAGGTAATTCTACAAAAGGCAGGGAGTGAGTAACTACAATGTCCTCATTGAGAACATTGCCAACAGTATAGGTGAATCACTACTTGGTCATCTGAGCTCTTCATTCATGGGAAAGATCACAAGCATAACAAGAGCTTAGGATCAAGCAAGTTAGGACCTTATTCCTGGGTTCAGCACAAATTTAAGTAAAACCAATAGGCAAATTATTCGTAAACCCTAAACTGAGTTCGATTTAAACAAAGATACCAACGGAAACAACGCAACAAACCTTCCATTTTATCACCAAACACAGGACCATACAACCTCGCATAATCCTTCCTCTCCGCGAGCTCCATCACCAACATCTTCAAGAACCCCTCATCAAATCTATCTGTTATCCCAAACCCAATCATCAAATGCAGAAATATCGCTGCCTCAGCGGCCCCGCCACTCAACCCGTCCCCATTCTCCCGCACCGTCCCCCTCCACTCTTCAACCAACCTCCACGCCCTCTCCACCACGCTCCTCGCAAACACCGGCCCCTCCCCCTCCCCACCCTCCCCCCT
>JAOVYX010017457.1:0-22207 GCA_035668315.1 Drosera spatulata
CGAAACGATTTAGGGAGTTTCGCATGAGAGAGCATAGAGCGGATCTTCTCTGAGATGGCTCTGTTCATTCTCTCTGCGACTCCATTCTGTTGAGGTGTCTTGGGAGTCATCTTCTCAAGCCTGATACTGTGTTTCCTGTAGTATTTCTCGAACGGACCTCTGTACTCACCACCGTTGTCTGCTATGACACATTTGAGCTTCCTTCTAGTTTGTCTTTCCACCCTGGCATGGAACTCCTTGAACATGTCTAGTACCTGGTTTTTAGTTTTCAAGGCACAAACCCAAACCTTTCTAGAATGGTCATCTATGAAAGTGACAAATAGTACGCACTACCTAGAGATCTCTCTATCATAGAGCAGACGTCTGTATGCACAAGGTCGAGTATATTCTTTCTTCTATGTGTAGCGGAAGAAAGAAATGATACTTTGTGTTGTTTTTCAGCTACACAGTCAAGACATGATTTAAGAGGAATACCTTTCACGTCAGGTAGGAGTTGCTTACGTGCAAGAATCTACAAGTTGTTCTTGCTGATGTGACCGAGCCTCTTACGCCAGAGCTCGATCGAGGAGGATCTCTCAATAGCACTTGCATCTTCTTTGATCAGCCTTACTTGCGTTGAGTGTAACGTTCTTTGCTTCTTTCCCTTAGCAACCAGCAAAGAACCCTTGAGAGCTTCATCTTCCCATCAGAGAAATGAGAAGAGTAACCATCATCATCAAGCATTCCAATAGAAATCAGGTTCAGTTGAATGTCGGACATTCTTCAATAGTAACTTAGAACCTGTATTGGTTTGCAACCAAACATCTCCAATGCTCATAATTCTCGATGTCTCATTATGTTCCATTCACACAAGACCATAGTCACCATTTTTATAAGATGAAAAGAAATCAATGTGCGAAGTAAGATGAAATGAGACATCAGAATCTACTATCCAGTTTGAGTCTGGACAAGTGAGGTTGATGAAACCGCTATCTGAGAAGAGGTAGGGCTCATCCATGATTGCAACGGAAGTGGTGCTTGGCTCACTGTTCTGCTCTCCCTTAACAACCTTGCCTTACGCCGTGTCGCTTTTGAACTTCCTGCACTCGTTCTTCTTGTAGCCTGGCTTCCCACAATAATAGAAAGTGAAGCCCTTCCGATTCTGGGATTTCGATCTCCCCTTGGACTTGTCGCCTTGCGGGAAAGTTCTTCCTTTATTCCGTCCGCGATGCTCCGTCACATGAGCATCTAATGAGCTGGAAGGACTGAGCTCCTTTCTCCTGGTTTCCTTTTTCAACATACTGTTTTCCACGATGTTCATCTGAGCTTCCCTTCAGGAGCGGAGTTACTCAGTGACACCACCAGTGTCTCCCAGCTATCAGGTAAGAAGCTTAATAGTAATAGTGCTTGCATCTCATCGTCAAACTTTAATTCTATACCTGTCAACTGATTGACAATACCCTGAAAATCATTCAGGTGCTTTGCTACACTGCGTCCATCTCTGAACTGCAACTTCACTAGCTTCTGCATCATGGAAGATTTATTCATTGCAGTCTTCTGGTATATTGCCTCGAGGTTTTCCCATAGGACAAAAGCGTTGACCTCATTGGCCACGTGTTGGAAGATATTCTGATCGATGTATTGTTTGATCACACCAACAATTTTGCGTTGCAACAACTCCCATGATTTCTCCTCTTTGTCAGCGGGTTTTGCCTTGGTTACGATTGGCTCGCACAAATCCTTACAGTAAAAGATATCCTGTATTCTGGGCTTTCACATCGAATAGTTCGATGAGGTTAGTCGGATCATGCCACAAACGATGTCTCCGTTTTTCATTTTAATTTGCACGCTAGTAGGATCGTCCTCCGGTTAAACCAGAGCTCTGATATCAATATATTAGGAAAAGTCGGTATAAGGTGCAGCGGTAATTGTCCAGCATTTTTTCATCACCATGCAATTAAAATGGGATAATTAAATAGCCTAAAATAAGTAGAGTCAACACCAAGATTTTACGTGGAAAACCCCCTAAAAGTGAAAAGGGTAAAAAAAAAAACAACGGGATCGTTACGATATCAAAATATTTATTAAAAAGGGATTATCAATATTGTCCCTACACTGTGCTGAGGGATTACAATCACCAGGATAACTCTCGGTAATTTTTTCTTCTCTAACGGCATAAAAGTATATCCGTAGAGGATACCACTCAATAACCCAAACTGAGTATTTTTCTCATTTTTCCGATGTTTTTTTTTTTTTTTTTTTTTGTGTAATATACTTGTGATACTCCTCCCTTGTCTATTTATAGGCGTTGTTAAAGAATACGCCTTAATTTGTTGCTTTCGTCGTGCATGATGTTTGAATTCGATTGCTTCATGCATGCTTCTTGCTTCTTCGAATTCTCCTAAACTTCTTGCTTCTTCTTTTACTTTTTAAAAAAAGTGTGGGTGTTACGAGAGGGACATCCACTATCAAGGGAGAGTATTTCTTTAAGTTTATAACTCAGTGATCCATGATTCTGGAAATTGCTTGATTCAACGGATCATCCAAGTTCATAAAATAAACTTGTCATATGAATGTGATGCATGCAGCACCAGAGAGGAGACAGCGGGTTCCCTCAGCATACAACAAGTTCATCAAGTAAGTCAACATTGTATTTATCAATCAGTTCTCTTCAAAAAAATTTCCTAGATATTCTCTCTTTTAAAATTTTCTTGATTTGTTGATTCTGTTTTATTTTCTTTTGGTTTTTGTTGATGTTGTCTTGAGTGTCCGGAATTTTAAGGAGCATTAGACGTACAAATGATCAACACAGGTCGGATTTGGCCTCTGGGTCGCGGACGCGACATTAATTCTGGCCCGACCGCAACGGAACATCAAATCTGTTTTATTTGCGAACCCTATAAATATCTTATTTTAGGGTTCTATTCATTGTCGACGACGTAGAGTGGCAGAGGACGATTATTTGGCGATTTTAAGTGACGTTTGAATGCACATAAAGTGAGATTGAGCGATAAGGTTTGAAAAACGCTATAAACGTCGTTTGATAATGGATTTTCGTTCTCCGTGGGTTTTTTCTTCCCCTTCAGGGTATTTCCCACGTAAATTTTGTGTTTATTTTCTTGCTGATCTCATTTGATTGTTAATTTATTATTTCGTTGTTTCGTATTTTATCTCTTATTGTTATTCGCAATAGTTTTGTTGGCATATAGAGATGAAATCCAAAGGATCAAGTCAAGCAATCCTGACATTACTCACAGGAAGCCTTCAGCATGGCGGCTAAAAATGTGAGTCAATTATACTCTACAATGTAGCAAATTAGTTATAGCCTTTAGCATGCTCTTGTTTTTGTTTTTTTGATCATCTCCATTTTTGGTTTTGGGATTTATTACAGTGGGTATATTTTCAGATTTTTTTAATTGGATTTTTTTATAAATAAAATTTTTAAAATAGAATTACAAATAAGTTAATTTCATAATTTTTTTTTAAATTGTAATGAAAAAAAACGCAGAATACTATTCTAAAAAAAAAAGATGTCCTATATCTTTAATTAAGAAGAAGATGCCTGCGTTTTTAGCTGAGTAAAAGACGCAGGAGGTCTTTACATTTCTATGCAAACAAACCAAGCACACCCTTTGTCAGGGCCCCACCACTCAATTGTACTGCATTCTTTTCCTTTGCCACAAACGGGCTTTTTATAATTTTAGATTTTTTTAAAAAATAAAATTAGCAAATTACAATTGCAAACAACTTAATTATCAAAATAGATATATTTTTAAAATATAATGAGAGAAGACGCCTTGCGTGATTCTTAAAAAAAGACGCTCTACATCTTTAGTAAAGAAGAAGGCGTCCTACGTCTTTAATTAGGATGAAGACGTAGGACGCCTTTAGTCATCTATGAGAATTGCATACCCACATCGACCTTCTCGTCATGCTTTCCTTCTTTTCTCTCTATAAAAGGGGCTTTCTTCCCCTCATTTTCATCAATTTCAAGTATTTAAAATTTTAATATAATATTAAATTATTATATTGAAATTTTTTAAATTTGAAATTTTAATTAAAAATTTTTTAACGCAATTTTGCGGCAAAGTTGTTGCGAAGTTGCTATGAAGTTGTTACGAAGTTGCTACGACGGTGAAGTGCTGCGAAAGTTTCTGGATTATCTTTAGTAAAGGTAATCCTAAAACTTCATATTTTATGTTTTTTAATATGCTTAATTTATATAGGAAGTAAGAAATAATTTAGGAATTACTTAGATTAGGAAATAGTTAGATTAGAAAATAATTTAGGAAGTAGTTAGATTAGGACATAGTTAGATTAGGTTAGATTATGAAGTAGTTAAATTAGGAAATAATTAAAGTGGAAACGATGTACTTAGGAAATAAAAGTAGTTAAATAAGGATGTAATTAAAGTGAAAAATAAATTAATTAGAAAATGATGTACTTAGGAAATAATTTAATTAGGAAATGATATACTTAGTAAGTAATTAAATTAGGAAACGATGTACTTAGGAAATAATTAACTTAGAAAATGATGTAATTACGAAGTAATTAACTTAGGAAATGATGTACTTAGGATACGATGTACCTAGGAAACGATGTACTTAGGAAGTAACTAACTTAGAAAATGATGTAATTAGGATGTAATTAACTTAGAAAATGATGCACTTAAGAAGTAATTAAATTGGAAAATGATGCGCTTATGACATAATTAACTCAGAAATTGAATTAACTTAGAACATGATGTATTTAGGAAGTAATTAACTTAGAAAATGATGTGCTTAGGACGTAATTAACTTATAAAATGAATTAACTTAGAAAACGATGTACTTAGGAAGTAATTAACTTAGAAAATGATGTGCTTATGACGTAATTAACTTAGAAAATAATTAACTTAGGAAACGATATACTTAGAAAGTAATTAACTTAAAAAATGGTGTGCTTAGGACGTAATTAATTTAAAAAATGAATTAAATTAGAAAATGATGTGCTTAGAAAGTAATTAAATTAGAAAATGATGTGCTTAGGACGTAATTAACTTAGAAAATGAATAAACTTAGGAAACGATGCACTTAGGAAGTAATTAACTTAGAAAATGATGTAATTAGGAAGTAGTGAACTTATGAAATGATGTACTTGGGAAGTAATTAAATTAAAAAACGATGTGCTTGGGACGTAATTAACTTAAAAAATGATATACTTAGGAAGTAATTAACTTAGAAAATGATGTGCTTAGGACGTAATTAACTTAGAAAATGAATTAACTTAGAAAAGGACATACTTATAAAGTAATTAAACTAGAAAATGATGTGCTTAGGACATAATTAACTTAAAAAATTAATTAACTTAGAAAACGATGTACTTGCGAAGTAATTAACTTGGAGAATGATGTGCTTAGGGCGTAATTAACTTAAAAATGAATTAACTTTGAAAACGATGTACTTAGAAAGTAATTAAATTAGAAAATGATTTACTTAGGACGTAATTAACTTAGAAAATGAATTGTAACGCCACGATATTTTTATTGTTTATAGATACGTGACGTCACTGCCGCTACAGACAGATATCCATAGCAAGACAACAATTGTAAAGAGTCTACTGACAAGAATAAAAAGGAAGCATCAACTATTATGATTACATAATCTCGATCTCCATATTACACAATACAACCACAAATATCACAATTCAGGCGCAGTTATCATACAATAGTCCAAGTCTACATTCAAACAGTAGAAGGTACGAGAAGTCAATTATTACAATTCCCCATTGTCTGACCATAAAGTCCAATTATTACAGAACCAGGTTCTCATTACAATAACCGGAGAGACCCATCATTAGCTCACGTCTACTCAGAGGCCTCCCCATCTCCATCCGTACCTAACCATAGAGGAAACAACACCAAAGACAAAAGGAAACCCGTGAGTAAGGAATTCGTTCAGTAGACCCCGGGTACTGTCAGCGACAAGACTGCACATGCTAGTACCCTAGCACATGTGTAGCTGTCGTTTGACAGTATATTAAAACCCCATTAACCGTCATATCACCGTTTTCTCCTTTCGCCCCCTTTTTCATTTAATTATTTTACCCGTGTTCTTACGCTTTAAAATTTATTGTTCCACCTTTGACCACCAAAGGATTGGGTCAACAACGGTCTCGAATCGATCAGTGGAAATTCCTTCCACTCCCAACATGAGATCCCATCAGCACATCGTTGAATGGCTCCCGCAAGCAAATATCCAGCACCTGTGTTACCAGGGGGGTTAAGCCCTGCCGCAACCCCGGGTCCCTGCAAACATGCCCCAGCAACTCCTAGTGGCATACCTGCAAGCACTGTCCAACATTTAAGTCGTCAGGGCGAGCCCACGTACCTGCGCAACTTTTGAGTCCCTGCAAACTAGTGCCCAATGCCTCGATGACCTCATCACATCCATCTAATGGAAGGCTAGTCTCTCCTCTATCACATCAATGCATCGTCGATTGGCTCCCTGAAAGCATCTGTCCAGCACCCTTGTTGCCAGGGGGACTAAGTCCTGCCACAACCCCGGGTCCCTGCAAGCATCTGTCCAGCAACCCCTAATGGCATACCTGTAAGCACGGTCCAGCATCTAAGTCGGCAGGGTGAGCCCATATCCCTGCGCAACCTTCGAGTCCCTGCAAACCGGTGCCCAGTGCCTCGACGATAATTCTAATCTCTACCAGGGACAACGAACCTCCTTTCGTCCCGATATCATCCTCGCACGAGGTTAAACGTTCTAATTAATTACGGCGTATGCTATTTCGTCAGTTTATCAACTTGTCAATTAGTAGATCCTCAAACGATGATTCGTATGGATTATTCATTTCGTGAATATCGAATTTTATTAGAACTCATTACCTTATTCGTCCCATTTTTCTATTTGTTTATTTCTCCATTTTTAATTAGCGTCTCAATTGAGCTTATCCCATCATTTATGTTCGCGTATTCATCGACGAATAATTATTATGCATATATACGTTACAGTTCATTTATAATTCGCATTGGATTATCGTTAATCAATACGCCTGTAGTATTTATCAAACCAACCCATCACCCCATGCGTAATCCTCATCTCCCAAACTCATCGCAACCTGTGGATCATGATCTCAATACAGTCCCAAACTCCAGCAATTCACATCATCACACATCAGGACATCATAAACAGTCTCATATCGCAACCAAGGGATTTAGGAGGGGTTGGGTTACCTCACTGAAGAGGGTCGAGTGAAGGACCGATGGTGGCTGGCCGCGGGAGGAGGTTGAGCTGTGTGGTTGGGCAGCGTCGAGCAGCTGATTGCTGGGCAGTGGCATCAGCGGTAGCACGGCGGCGGGCACGACGGCTGAGCAACAGCTGGCAGCGACTGGATCCAGTGGCGGCGGCTGTGATGGCAAAGAGGACTGACGGCGAGGCGGCTCCCTGGCGGCTAGTCAGGCGACGACGGGGCTGGCCGACGGCTGAGAGGCGGTGGCGCGGCAGGGGAGGAGGAAAGAGCGCGGCCAGCTGGAGAGAAATAAAAAAAAAAGAAATGGAAGGAAGAAAGGAGAAGGGAGGAGGGAAGGGAGGATGAGAGGAAGAAAGAAGGGAAGGTGGCCGGCTGGCTTGGCGGCGGCGGGGAACCAGGCAGCGGCAGGGGTGTGGCCGGGGAGAGGAGGAGGGGAGAAAAAAGGAATGGGTAGGCCGGGGGAAAGGGAGAAATGGATAAGGGAGTCCCGCGTGTCGCTCCCCGATTGATCGGTTTAGGATGATTTAGGATTGCGTTATTCTTTAAGTTTATATTTGGTATAATTATTCTAACTGATTGTCGAACTAAATATACCAAAATTCTTAGAATTTTATAACGAGTTCATATTTTTATTTAAAATGTGATTTTGAGAATAAAATTTTTAGTACTTATATGTGACTGTACGTTTTTATTTACGTTCGTCTTAACATTAATTATTAATGCTAAGGAGAAAAAAATAATGCACTGATATTTTAGGTTATTACATGAATTAACTTAGAGAATGATATACTTAGGAAGTATTTAACTTAGAAAATGATGTGTTTAGGACGTAATTAATTTAAAAAATGATGTGGGTTAAGCCATTATTTCTCTATGTCATTCCATTGCTCACCAAACCAAGCCCTGTTGTAATTTTTTTCTCATAAATAAATCGCTTTCTTAATCAAATTATAATTTTTTCTGTTGTTGTCTAAGTTTTATATTAATTTTCATAAAAATATTTTCAAAATATAAATTCAACTTTATTTATTTATAAGAAATTGTCTCCTTAGGAAATGATTTTTATTGGTGAAAAATCATTTCCTTAAAAAAATATTTTTTTCAAAATAATAAATTCATTTTTAAAAAAATAATATTTTTTTTGATGTTAATAACCGGTTTGATCCCTTGGCTTGGCTTGGTTTGGTGAACAATGGAATGACATAGAGAAATAATTACGTACCCCAAATTTGAGATGGGACCAAACAAGAGGAGGATGGCACATGGCTCTTTATTTTTCGATTGTAATATGATGGCGAGGTTGTGTAGGCAACCAGTGTCTTTGTTTCCTGATGATGATCTCCCTTTTATTGAAGTGCAGGAATCAGTAAGTTTGGATCTCCATCTTCATTTGGACAGCAAACTGATCTTTTCTTCACTCTTAGGTCTCCAAAACTTTCCATATCTATAAAATAATCCAAAATCGATTTGTATTCAAATTTTGTTCAATATATTGTTAGTTCATATATAAGATACTCAGAATAATCGATGAGGACTTAACAAACTCAGCATGATCATCAATACAGGAACTTTCCATGTTTATGACATATATATGTAAACCGGGCCTTGGTCACACCTATCTCAGTTCTGATTCCAACGGGGAAGGCCCGGGTCTGCATGTGTTTTTCTAACAACCTATACTTAAGATCAATTTGTCTAATTGATGTCATCATGAAAACATATGAACTCAATAATATTCCCCCTTTTGGATGATGACAAGCAATTGATGGCCTATTCAGCACAGGGTCTAAAGGGTTGTTAGAAAAATCTAGGCATGTACGAAAATTAATCAACATAATATCCAACAAAGACAATCACGGTTAAAAATACTTAAGAGTAAGGCAAGCCATAAACACAATCAAATATAGCTCAACCAATCATCCTACAAAGCCCAGCAAAATATACCCAAAAAGTCCAACAATTAAGACAAATAAAGTCCAGCATATAAACTTAAAGAAGCCTAACAAAAGTTATCAATTTTGAGCCCAAAAATATACTCAAAAAGCCCAACAAATTAATCAATTAAAGGCCAATGTATAAACCTAATTTAACTTTTTTTTATTGATTTTATTATATTCTAGAAGAGCGAGATTCATGGCTCTGGTGATACTTTTTCACAGTTGCTATATGCTACCGATCTCATGGTTATTTTTTTTTAAGTATGATATTTGTAATTAGGAATAAAACTTGGATTTTCTAAGTGCTTTATTGTGAAATAAATTTGTTGATTCAGGGGTAGCGTGATGCGGGATACGTGATTGTCAGCTCTATGATGACACCTCCGTTTACCTTGCCTCTTATGCGGATGAGCAGTCCTCCACCTCCCCGGCCAATAGGAGTAAAAGATGTTGGCGATGATAGAGCTGATTTGGGACATGGTAGACGTCAAAAGAAGAAGTCAAAGTGTTATACTTCACTTGCTCGAGATAAAGTAAGGAAGCATGGAGACCCTACATAGATTTCAGTTGTTATTTTCTATTTTTAGAACTTGGTTATGTACGTGTATGAACTATTTATGTTGTCCGGACTTTATATTTATGTAGTAGCAATTGTTAGTGAAGAATGTCACCTATTATTGTTATTCTGTTAGTCATTTAGGCTAGTGATAACCAAAACTTTTGTCACGAAAGCCTTGTCAAGGAAGATCTTAAGTGACAAAAAAAGTGATACATCATAATTAGAAATATTCTTTAAAAAAAAATTCATAACTTGTTATAAATATTAATATTTGTCATTGCTTTCATTATACAATAAAAAAAACATTATAATGCTATTGGTACAAATTAGTTTTAATAAACAATTTAAACAGTTTATCATTAAAAAAAATTATAACCAAGAGAGGAACGCTTCACAAGTTGTTAAAGTCATAACTTTTTTTTTGTCACAAAAGCATAACTTTTTGTCACAAAAGCATAACTTTTTGTGACAAAAAGTACATCTGATGCCAAATTTTTGTCAGTATATAGCTCCAGCCTTGTAGTGAGGGTGAAAAATCCATCTTGTGAATCTGTATGAAATCGGTACATGATGGAGGACGACAAGAAAAAAAACAGACAAATCTTATTCATAGTACATATATTATTACAGACACTTAAACACACTTTTGAAAAGTACAGCAAGCTGATTACACGTAAAAAAACACGTTCATATGAATGTTTATTTGCGCCATTTCATTATACTTAGACGTATGCATCGTACAATTTTAATCTTGAAAGGTATATAAAGATTAAAATTATCCCGATAATACCACAGATTAAGTAAAACACCAGAAATATACTTTCATTCAATTTTGGGGCATCCTGTTCCGAATGTTGGACGGTGGGCGCGCTACCTGCGAAGCTTCTTCTACTCGAGGTAGGAACTTCTGCAGAGTCCATTTTATTGTTCTGGACTGTTTCCATGCTTCCTTCCTCGCCCCTCCTGCTAGATATCGATATGAGAGCATGGTCCTAAGCCTCTTGGTTAACAGAGGCTTCCATTTCATGACCCATACGATGGATAGAGTCATCTTCTATCCACATTTTGAAATTACAACCGTGAACTTCCGACAAGAATCCATAATTATAATAAAGATGTCAATAATTATGTTCACTAGTCAAACGATGCACCTCTGTCAAAACATCACATTTGTATCTGACTCATGTAACGTTTTGAAAAGAGAATTGGCCAGGGGACCTAGAAGAAGAGAAGTTATTGCGTGACATTATTCTTTAATGTAGTGACACTCAATAACTTTAATTGAAAAGAGAAGTTTGAAGTGATCGATTATGTCAGCAAAGATGTGTATTTATAGGCGTTGGAACTTGTAAAGATGCTTAGACCCACATGATTGCGACGTGTTAAAGGTGGTTTGACCCACATGTATTTATCTAGTTGAAAACGACCTCCGTACATGTGAATACATATTTGTAGTGATTTAAACAAATTTCATGTTTAGTTTATTTTCATGTTTAGCGAATTAAACAATTTTGATGTTTAGTGAATCAACTTTCATACGATTTTCCAATAAATTTTTGTAGTTTGCTTTTCATGTTTAGTGACCTATACAAGTTTTGAAGAGCAAACACCATTTATGAGGAACGAATTAGTAACAATGGGGAACATACACACAATTCCACAATCGTTAATATTTATATTACATATAATATTAGAGACACTTAAACACACTTTAAAAAAGTGATCATATTGTCCGTAAACACACTTACATATATTTATGGTCTGGATATACCTAAGGACCATAAAGGCATAAATAACAACACAAAAGAAGTACAACATATAAAACATTCCGTATGTGTCTCTGTAAATAGCTGTCGGGATGGCCACAGCTAGTTCGTCGTCTTCAGCGGCAGCAGGTACCAACCCTTCTTCGATTTGTTGGACTGAAACATTAGCAGACGCTTCTAAAACAAGAAGTTCGAAGAAAGGATCCACAAAAAATGTGCATTTAGATTGTCTAACCAAACACAAAAATCACAAAAATCGAGAGCGAGAAAATATCCAGAATTATAGTGGAATCGTCCTTTATGCCTAACAGAATTGGATCGATGTACTTGTGACAGGATTGGGAGATGGCACAAGTAATTCACACCCATTAAATTTGGATAAGTATGGTTTGACATTGTTTAACTTTTGAAATTTAGATGTAAATCTTTATAGTCAAACAAAAGGGTCGGTTATGGAATGAAGTACTTAGTTGCTTTCGATACCCCTATTTATAGTATGTTTCGAATGCTATCTGAAAAGCATTATGGGAAAACAACCTACAAACTCCATACAACAAGTAAAGCGTCACTGGTTGTGGCGCTTTACTCACTAAAGCGCCTGCGCCACTGCTTGTGGCGCTTTACTTGTTGTATTTCCAGCCAAGCACGAGCTATTTCTCGTCCCCATTTCGTTTAACGACAGCTATTATTCCATCATATAGTGCTTGGCTCATCCTTTTATCACCACGCTGTACATCACGGTGCTCCTCTCCTCGATTTGTCGAATCATGTCATTCACTGGTTTGACCCCCAAATAGTGCAAACAAGTTGTGGCTGACTCATCCGTTTATCACCACATGGCAGAACCCAATTTTTCGAAATGAATTTATCGATTCATTTTGTGAAACACAAAGGTTGCTCATGGAATTGCAGCATTTCATTGCTTTCGGAATCCCCCGATGGTAGAAGAAATAACACTACTATGCATAAAGATTAACAATGTGAGAAAACAAACCAAAAGACGGATAACACGTAAAGCACCATAACCAGTGGCATTTTAGTGAGCACCACCACTTACTAGTGGTGCTTTACTTGTTATCCTTCTTTTTGATTTGTCGACAGCTATTAGTCCATCAAACACTACACATCACATTGCTCCCTATTTTGATATGTCTATTCATATCATTCATAATTAAGCCACATGATAGTTATCAATTGCTCCCCAAATGGTTTGTCCAATCTACACATATAAATAATCATAATTCGGGTGATGATAGTTATCAATTCTTTCAATCTTGTAGGCATTGTATTTCATAATTCTTTCCGTCCAATGATTTGTCCAACCTAAGCATAATCTCCATCAAACAAGAGATACACGACAATAGTTCTTGTGTCACATTAAACTAATTCATTTCAGTTTTTCCATATGTATTATCAAGCCTTGGATGATCTATTCAACAATATTCAAATGACGGTAAACCTTGGAGATGATTTGCCTCCGGATAATTGGGATTATAATTCTGACTTGATAAATGATCAGGAATTCAACAATGTATCCCAGGCAATGGACGAAAACGCTTTAACCATTGGTTTATGGAAGTTTAGGGTTAGCAATGGGGTACATAATCATCGCTCTGCTGCTCATTTGGAAGGCCATGCATATGCAGGTAAGAAATATTATCAATACATATATCTTCATATTAATTTCTGGTTAAGGGCAGAGCAAAAACATATACGATACACTAAACGCCATGTAATGTTTGTGATCATCTAGCAAGATTAGACGATGAACAAATGGAGTCTTGACGTGAGATGACACGACGAGACGTGAAACCAAGAGATATACTCACTGAAATCAAGGAGCAAGATCCAGATAATGTGTCAACCATTAAAATAATTTACAACGCAAGGCCTGGTGACATCGCTAAAAATGAGGTGGGTAGAAACAAGATACAATAATTGATTCATTTGTTGTATGAGTGCGATTATATATATAGGTATCTATTATATTCTATTCCGTACACACTCTTCATAATTGCAAATAGTTTTTCAATTGTCAAGTGTAACTATTCTTGCAATGTACTTTATATGTAAGGTACTGACAGGACAATGAAAACAATGTCGAGGATCTCTTCCTCGCGTATCCGTTTTCCTTATCATTGCAAAGAGCATTCCCGCATGTTCTATTGATGGACATAAACGGTGCGGGCATGCCTTTATTGGAGACCGTGGGGACAACGTCAACAACTCTAACCTTCTATATGACATTTATCATTTTTCGTCGCAAAAAAAAAAAACAAAAAAAGAAGACCAACTACAATTGGTCTCTATAGTCCCTTCGAGAAGTGATGATAGGATGCCAGTCACCAAGAGTTATAATAACCGACCTGTATCTGGCCCTAATGAATGTAATCAGTAACATTTTTCCTGAGGCTTCCAATCTGCTTTGTACGTGGCATATACACAACGCAAACAAAACCAAAGCACAATCAATCATGAAGGATGCCATAAAAAATCCTAGATTCTGGAGCATTTGGAACAATATGGTGGATGTTCAAAACACCGATACTTTTTATGCACAGTACGACTCGCTCAGGGCTTTGTTAGAAGAATACCACGATTTGTTGTCTTATCTGGAAGATGCATGGTTGACACCTCACAAAGAGAAATTCGTAACGGCATGGACTGGTAGGACTAGACATTATGGAAATAAAATGACGGGAAGAGCAGAAAGCCAATATGCAAAGCTTAAGCACTCTGTGCCAGGCACTAGGAACAACTTAATGCATGTATGAAAAAACATACACCAGATGGTGGAAGGTCATATTGTTAACATCAAGGCATCGTTGCAACGAAGCTTATTCGTGACGAAGCATGCGCATTGCCATCACCTCCTAGAAAATCTCAGAGGTCATGTGGTTGTCCCTACACTAAATCATGTCCTGAACGAAATGAAGCATTCTGAAAGAGTGGGTTACGGCATCGTAGCTTGCAGATGTGGGCTAAACTTGACCCATGGATTGTTGTGTGCCCACAAGATTTAGGCATACAACCAATGTGGAATACCTATCCCCTTATGGAAGTTTGATCAATTTTGGAGAAAACTGGATCTTGAGTGCTTTGAGGAAGTGCGAAAGGAGGACTACGACGACTTAAGTGTCCCATTCTTACAAAGGGCTCATGATAGATATCTGGTCGAAACAACAAACGAGCAAAGACATATCTTAGATGTTTTTTACCAATTAGGTAATACCGTGTCTAGTCTGAAAGACCTACTGCAAAAAAAGAAAATAGATGACCGTTTCGATCCTAAGCGGAAAAAAAAACCTTGGTATTGACTAGGTTCGGATAAAAAGAAGTCAAAAGACCTTGCGGGAGATGGACGGCCGGAACTTGACACAAATAGAACCGATGAACAAGAGAGTTTCTAGGGAAATGAAGATTTTCATTTCCTAAGTACTCAACCATGTTTCCCTACTCAAACTGAAAGAGGTGCCTACATCAATTAATGTAAATCTCAATAATCATGTTTGATTAGATTAACTGATAAGTACCATCCAAACCAAAAATCGTGATAATTGTTAATGAAAATATTTAATAGGTCAACATCACGGGGCGTCCAGTTCACAACTTCCAATCCAATTGAGTGCTCCAGCAACAAATGATCCATACCACGGCACGTTATTAAAAAAAATTTCCTTTAATCTATACGAGCAATTTGTGTCTAACCATTCTGTTATTTTTGATCTTATGTGTTTTCTTTAATGTATTGCAGGTTATCCGGTATGACATCCTACGCAAGATGCTAGAACAGAGATATTTCTATCAACCAATGAGCCAATTTCAGGTAAACCAATTCATCTTCTTTCGCGATATACTTACTTGTAATTTATTATCTATCATAACATGAACTATAAAAATACTTGGGTATAGATTACCGTTACAGTCAATGGATGGACACAGATGAGCAAACACAGGGTCATACTTCACGGCCTTCTTAAACTCAACGCAATCCAATAAATACAATACTTCAATTCCTTATATCCTTCTATTCTTTACATCCTCTAACCAAACTTTTCCTTGTGCAGGTAATGGACAACAAAGAAAAATGGACAAAAGTGATTTTATCATTAAACGTTTTATCTCGCAATGGCCATCCTTCATGGAACCGTACATCACCGGAATAACCAACGTCAAAGACGATGATAATTATGGATTCCGTAGCATCGCGGTGTCACTCGGGTTACCTGGAGACGAGAGTGCATGGCCGAAAGTACGAGGTGCCATGACTGTGAATCTTTTAGCATGTTGTGATGTTTACACAGAGATGTTCTTTGGCCAGCACGAGTTTGAATTCACAAGAGAAGCTCTACATTGGGAAGATTTGCGTGCGACAACACCGATGAACAAGTGGCTTAGTCTTCCAGAAATGGGTTGGTTGATCAGGACTATTATAATGTCATCTTAGTTGTATACAGCGTCCCTGCAGTATATACAACCTTCCACTCATTGCACAAAGGTCCGTCACTTTTGTCGATAATTGGCACTTTGTCTCTGTTAAGGATCTCCCGGATTGTCCTATGCCGCCGTTGCGGCCTCTTTGGAACCAATACATAGATGAAAGTGCCAAAAAAGGGTACAACAATGAGTTCAGGCTCCAATTGACACATAATCGAATCATTCAATGAAATTGTATAATCATGTAATTCAACATGTTTAGCATGTGTTGTGAAAGAAAATGAAAAAGGTTTGCTCATTTAATACACAAACCGATTTTTTTTTGTCTCGATGAGGATGACAAGAACCATGTAGCCGAGGACGACATCCAAACCACTGATTTACAAGACAAGACAACACTCAAATTGTTTTGTCACATCATCCGATGCAAAGACAACTCATGTGTTCTCACTATAAAAAAATCCATGTAGCTGAGGACTACGTCCAAACCAGTGATTCGGGAGATAAGACAACACCCAAATTGTTTTGTCACATCGTCCGATGCAAAGACGACTCATTAGGTGTTATCACTATATCAAATCCATGTAGCTGAGCACCATGTCCAAACAACTTATTTGCAAGACAAGACAACACTCAAGTTGTTTTGTCCCATCGTCCAATGCAAAGACACCTCATTATGTGTTGTCACAATACTGAAAACGACGACCCAACCGGCCCCTAGGTAGCTACAAGATGTTGATGAATTAAAGAAAATATCTTCTACCTATCCGTTCTTTATAAATTGCAAAAACAAAAAAATGTTCCCACTCCACTTCATTCCATTTCACCCCTTCTTGGAAACACAACTCCTCTTCCCAATTTCAAATTTCAAACTATTTCTTCAATCTTTAATAACAATGTATGAGATCGATATCATGTTACATTGTGGAGGTCGTTGGTTCTCCGACTCAACGAACGGGGAGATTTGATGGATTGAAGGAATGGTCGTGTTTTCCTGCCAAGTTTTAACGGTATACTTTTGAGAATCTAAAAGAGAAGATACGTGGCACGGATCATTCATTTGGAAGAAGAACAAAAATGGAAATACTCTACGTCAATCACGACTTGGACGGAATGAATTACGTGCAAATAAACGACGAAAGAACGTGATTCTTACTTGTAAAGACCCGAAAAATTTAAGACAATTTATTTTCTCAAAAAATAACAAAAACAGTACATTACTGAATGTCATAATCTATATAAAAATATGGTAAGAACTCGAAAAATTTCATAAAATTTAGTTTCACGATAATCAACGTGAATAGTAAATAATCGTGCGTTATGATTTATTTTGCAAGGTTAAAAGACTTGTTTGAAGATATAATAAGGAAAAAAATACAAAATATGAATGAAATACAACCCTAATACACAAAACGGGGAAATACGGATTTAATACGAAAATACCGTATTTCTACGAAAATGACCTAAACCTAATTTTGACAGTTATTTTCCTTTAAGTTTATTTTTAATCCACCTAAATTAAATTACTTATCCACTAATTACCCACTAAATATCCACTAATTATCCACAAATTATTGACTAAAACTATTTTATTTGATTTAGTTTTATATAAATACAAGCTCTCTTCTTCTTGAAAAACTTCTTACAAACATAAAAACACTTCTTATCATACAAGAGAAGAGATAAGCAAGAGAAAAGAAGGAGAAGAGTTTGAGGAGAAGATGAGAACTTAGGGTTATAAGGCGACGAGGATCTTTCATAATTAATATGAGAAAGTGATCATTTTATTTAGAAATTTTGTGAAAAATCTTAGGCTTTGTGATAAATTTTGATTTTAATATATGTTGAATTCTCACATGTTTAGTTTCTGATAAAATTGATAGATCATGATTTAAAGTTGTGAATCTCAAGATATAAAACAAAACGTATAGATATATTAATCTGTAAAAACTGATTATAAGGAACACTTTGTGACTTAATCTGATATTACACAGAAAGAGCTAGAAAATGAGCCTTATATCAATGGAAAGGTCTTGAAGTCTAGCTTTTAAAACAATTTCAAAATCTATATTTGGAGTTGTATTTAAGGAGTTATAAGCTGATTAGTATAGAAAGATGAAACTGTCTGATCTACCAGAAAATATAAAATTGAATGAATAAACGGTTGTTATTGATAACGTTGCATGATAGATACTTTAATTCAATGAAAAGATTATGAAGTCTAGTTTATGTAGAATTTTACGAAATGGTTTTTGGATCTGAATAAAAGAAGTTATAGATTTAAACGTGTCAAAAGGTCATGTTGGACAGAATCCGAAACTAAACTGTTTTGACCCCGAACAACTCCAAATGTTCACAAACACTTCTAATGATGATAAATGCATAAAATCATCATCATGCACTATCAAAATAGGTATCAAAGACTTTTCTCAAAGCTTGACATCACCACATAACATTATTATGATGGTTTTTCAAGAAGTACAAATAAATATACTTAATTTCATAACGTGAACAATCATTCACAAGGATATGTATTAATATGCATATCCTATTATATTATAGGATTTGGAGACGCTGCTCGTCGTCACTTAAGGACGAGGCTGAATGTGTGCATGTCAAGAACTGTGATAAAAGGTAACGTTTAAATTTATTATGTGTGACGATGCTTGTTATTACACCGTAGTATAATAATATGAACTGGAATTTTTGGACGTAGGTAGTAAATATGGCTGACATAAAATATTGACCGCAATTGCTATATGTCGTGATAAGATGATGTGTGTGTTTGTGTTATGTTTTGATTGTTGATATAAAGTGGATGAGTGAGTAAAAGGAGTGTAAATCCATAATTGGTGAGATAACTCCATGGTATAAAGCACAGAGAGCGTTGTATCTGACGGTAGTAAATGACGTCGATAATGTCTAGAGTGTCGATAGACGAATGGTTTTGAGCGTTGTTACGTGGTGTTAAGTGTGCTTATGTTATTAGGGTGAATCACTGGTATGCTTGTGATGATAGTTGTGAATGTCAGAATAGCATGATAATTCCAGAGTGCAGGAACAAAAGACCCAAGTGGTCATTTCTTTTTTCTTTTATTAACTTCTTCTCTCGTGTAACCCCTGGTAAGGGGATCGACACGTTATTGAGCTCCTATAGCTCACGGTTATTATTTTTCTGTGTCTTTCCTCTTCTCTTTGTTAAAGGAGCAAGACTTGAAAAGAAGTGTGAACTAAGTTTTGATGCTAGATGTAAAGATTAAGTGAACTAAGCGAAGATGATATTCGGAGTAAAGATTAAGTGCATCAAAAATTTCTAAACTAATGATGTATAAGTGAACTTAGCTTAATTCTTATAACTAAATCAGGATGTATAGTTTTTTCCTAGCTAGGGCGTTGGGTCCAGCGACAGTGACGTCATATGTATCATTAATAATTAATGAAAAATTGGGGCGTTACATTACTGCTTCACTTCTGTCACCGAGAAGCTAAAATTGTCCAAATTTTTGTTACCGAAGATGAAAGGAAAAGAGCAAGACAAAAACGAAAAATACGATTTAGGGACTTGATACAAACAAATCAAACAAATATAGGGACCGGAGGAATTCAACCAACCAACTATGACGACGACATGTATTCATTTCTATGGTAGCAGGTTTTGAATTATTTCATCCACGAATAAGTTGGCAATGAAGATGACGAGCTCGACGCTTTACCACTGCAGTTGGAGAAGGAGAAAAATCCAAATACCTCTAGTTCATCAACCAATGTTGACGTTTCTATTCCGGAGGTCCACGCTGTACTGCTCCAACAAGATTCGAGCAAGATTGATCCGTTTACGCTGGAAGGACGAAGGTTGCGTCTGTCAGTTGCGCGTCACATCTAATCATCCTTCATCACATAGTTTTTCATTTCAAGACAGCATGATACAATACCCGAAAAGAAATTAGATTTTATTATGTTTCCAATTACATAAAACATTGAAAATATGAAAAAATCGAGAGCTCATGCCGTCTTCGAGAACTGTTTCATTCTCATAAACGTTTAGGTACAAATCCAATCACACTTGTAAAAGGATGCGACCTATGAAATAATTTTTATTTAATAATAAAAATGTTTCTCCGATTTCTATATTAATTGAAATAAATACACTTCAAAATTTTGATAAGAATTATTTCAAATTTAATCTCCTCTATTCAAATCCTAAATAAATATCATTTTGCTAATTTCATGAAAAATAAAAATTATCTCAACTACTCAAACTTAAATTATAGAAATTTATCTCCACTACTCAAATATGGTTAAAGTTTTTAATGGACGACATAAAATTTTATAATTTTGATTGTATTTTTTTTTTTATACTACAAAAAAAGGGCTATTTTACGACGGAAATTTTCCATCGCAAAAAGACAAAAATCCTTCGCTAAAAATGTTTAGCGACAGATTAACAACGGAAATAATCCGTCTCTAATAACGTGGTCGTTAAACCAAAAATTAGTGACGGATCTGTTGCTAAAACAAAATTATAGCGAGGAATTGACTTTTTCTGTCGTTAATTTTTTTTCCCATAGTTGCAAACTTAGCAACGGATATTTGGTCGCTAATTTATTTCTTCCAAAAATAGCGATGGATTCCGTCGTTAAACAACTATTTCAATTATTGAACATTTAGCGAAGGATTCCGTCGCTAATTGAGTTTAATTTTTTTAAAAATAAATCAGAATTTCAACGTATGCCAATACAAATTCATGTACCCGGAACATCAAGAGACTCAGAAATATACAAACATCAATCAAATTGAACTAAAATTTTGAATTATACGCATGTAAAGAGTTTACAACAACCTAACAGGCAGCTAGTCGAACATCACGCTGCTATGAGGGACAAAAGTCGACATCCGGAGGTGGTTGAAAAGGAGGAAAAGCTCTACCAGCCTCATTCTGACATGTGGAAGGATTCTCGCCCATCTTCATGAAGAGGAAGGCCATTTACTGCTCCATCCTGGCTTGACTGTCGGAGGGTGAGGACTTCTTCTTTCAGCTGATGATAATCCTTTAGAATCCCCCGAGAGCTTTGCGATTGACTCCTGGATGAAGACCTGAGCATGGATCGGGGGTATAATTGGCTCGCAGCTGAGCCGATGCCATATATCCTTTCCTTGTTGGTTCGAGAGACCTCCAAGAAAGCCTGATCAGCCGCTGCATGAAACTGCTGCTGAGCAACCTCGGGATCGATAGACTCATCCATCTGCGACTCAAGCAGCTGACCGAGTCGCTCAAAATCTGAATCCTACAATAGATCATTTGAAATGCATTAGTAATGTGAAATGTAATAGAAACTGTATTTAATAAATAAGGAGCGAAAGAAAAGATACCCGAAGCTGTGTCGCAGGCTCGTCAACTAGCGGAATGTCCGCTATATACTTCCCTGCCTGAATGGTCTCTACAACGCTAGGGGCATCTGACTTCTTATGAGTCTGGATAAAAACCTCAGAGCCCATGAACTTTCATTTTAAGGCCGTCTCCTAAAACAATTTAATCAAAACAATGAGTTAAAGCGATATTATGATTGTTATATGAAATTTTGTTAATGAAATGATAAAACACGTATAAATCTTAAATATATCGCATGAAAAAAAAACACCAAAAACTTACCATCCTCTTCCGATGGCGACAGAGGACACACTACTTTGAGTGTGTGTCGCGATCCCCTTCGCCCGGTTCTGCTGGGCGATGTTGCATTTCGTCTGGAAATCCTCACTCACGCACTACCTCTCCAAGAGCTCCATTTGAAGCTCGAAGGGCATCCACTATACGCTGTCGAATCGCCCCTCAATGATAACAATTCGAGCCTTGTAGAAGATGTCTGGGAAACGACGTTTCAACGTCGCCTCCCATCCAACGCGTACCCGTGCATCGAGTGATGGATCCCAGGTATACTGCTCCTGAAAGAAACAATAGAACATATAAATTTCTATAGTACATTTATATATATCGAAATAAAATTATCAATAACATAGAAAAGGGGTTTCCGACCCGTACCGAGAACCAACCGAACACGCGATCGCGTGCATCAGACGGAACCTCGGAATAGGTAGTCCACAACGCCTCATAAAAAGCGGTGAATGATACAGTGACTGTCCTGACTACATCACTGTGATAAAACCTACATCATATAGTGCCAAATACACATAAGTATTTGATAAATACGTCTAGTAATCGAAGATGAAATGTATATAGGAGAAGTAAAAAGGGAGAGATAAGGTAAATATTTTACCAGTGTGTATCTGGATGT
>JAOVYX010017458.1:0-22206 GCA_035668315.1 Drosera spatulata
TAACGTCGCACGTACGTTATATTTAACACGTGTATTTGTTAAACACATACATTACACCAATATAACGTTATGTTTAATGTTACGTATTTGTTATATCATTCGTTATATCATTCGTATTCGTTAAGTATATTTCATATCAAAATTTCGGGGTATTGCAAGATCTCATAGAGACCCAATCGTACTGCTGCATCAAAACATCCTTCTTATTTCTGTGATTTCATTTGTTCCTTCATTCCCGAGCAGTAAAGCATCTCATGCTTCCTTTGCAGTGGTTGTGTCAACCACTATCTCAAACATATCATCATCAAGAGCTTTCAATATTTGATTTCTTGCTCTTCTGTCCACCAGTACTAGCTCCTAGTCTTCTTTTGTCTAGAGAGAGTTGGGTTTGTCTGCTTCCCTTGATGCATCAACTGGATCTGGCATCTTTGGAATATATGGCCCATCTGTGATTACATCGTGCATTCTTTTATCAATTGAATCCAGATATGCAAGCATTTTTAGCTTCCAATGATTGAATTTGTCAAAGGAGCATGCTGGTAGCTCTCCACAGTTGGGACATTTGGGTAGCTTTGGAAGAGGCATGATTTCTTCACAAAATAAACTGTTAGTAACTTCTTTCCAGAAATGAATCAAAAGAAATGACCTTTTCTTTCCAAAAATATTAGGTATGGAAAGTCAAGCTTTGATACCAATTGTAAAATCCACAGGTACAACCTAGAGGGAGGGTGAATAAGTTGTTTTAATTTTTTTGTGTAATATAATGGAATAGTAGATTTCAATACACTAATGTTCTTTGAACACTACTAAGCATGTCTGCAACAGAGACCTAAACTTTGAGAGTTTGTCTCTGTCGACTGTTGTGATTGATTTCTAACAGTTCTAACATTTCAAAACAATGAAAGGCAAATAAAAAACACAGGATTTATAGTGGTTCAGACACTCGTTATCAATTGATAAACGAGAGCTTAGTCCAATCTTTCCTTGGTGACCAGTTTAGTCAATCCAAGAGGTGAGGTTACTATCTTCTTGTTTTTGTCTTACAAGACAACCCGTTTACAAGTTATCTAACTTGTCAAAGGTGAAGAACCTAGATTCTTTGCACTGATCCTTCACTGGACTCTGTTGCAGCTTCTGTTCTTCAGTGCAGACTAGTGAACCCTGTTCTTCCTGTTCTTCAATCCAGCTTACTTGAACAATTTTAAATTCAGATTGGTTTGGCACACTTTGTACATTCAATCTTTCGTTCAACAGCACTGTTCTTTGAGCTCTTTGATCCCCTTTTATAGGTTGAGGTAATGAACCCACGACTGTACTTGACCTGATGGTGACAGCTTGTCAAATATGACTCCTTCACTGGTGTTAACAGCTCACCTTTTTCTAATCCTCATACTATTACTCTGAACCTCAAATCTTCGATGTGATCAATCCTCAGACTTCTGCCCCAATCTTAGCAGCCATCTCTGCTGCACTCCAGTCTACTGCAACTCAATCAGCACTCAGTATCGTTGAGACCTCGTCTGTACCCAGTCACTGCTGCAACCTTGTCTCCACCCAGATCTGATGCAATCCCTTATGCATTGTTGTGTTGGCCCTTGTCTGCAAGATTAATCCTAGCTCTTGAAGCATTTATAGGTATTTTTTTGTCCACGCATGTCTTTACTGCTTAGCTGAAATTCTTCGAAGTACTCTACATCTGGTGGCCCACAGTGCTCTCCATCTGCGGCTTCTTCTCTTTAGCATCTGACCTAGACTGCAGATACCTAACTAATTTCCAGCCTAAGCACACTAACAACATCATGGCTAATACTTCTAAGTTTTGTTCATCAATTTCTATACAACTGGAGGGATTGCACATTTCTATCACATGCTGCATTTATTGCTTCAGCCTAGACTTTTTTTGATAAATTTGCATCAGCAAGCATTGTTCTGACTGCTTCTATGAGTGTCCTATTTTTTCTTTTTGCTACACTATTTTTCTGAGGTGTTCTAGGTGCTGAAAAGTTATGTTTAATACCATGATCATCACAATAATTATCAACTCCTGTTTGATCGAATTTTGTACCATGATCACTTCTAATTGTAACTACCTCAGTACCCTTTTCATTTTGTACTTGTCTTACAAATCAAGTCAGCAGGCCGCAAGTTTCATTTTTTTACCTATGTATATCTTGAATAGTCATCTACTATAACTAGGGTATACTTCTTTCTATTTAAGCCTTCTACCTCTATTGGATCAAAAAGATCCATGTGTAGTTGTTCAAGAACTCTAACTGTTTCTGATGAATTTACTGATTTGAAGTTTGCTTGCCTTCTTGGCATGACTTACACAGCTTATCCTTTTTGAACTTAATTTGAGAAAGCTTTCTTACCAAGTTTTTTGAGGACAACTTAGCTATGGTTTTGAAGTTTAGGTGAGCTACTCCCTTGTGCCATAGCCAGTTTGTATCTTCAGCACCTTTTGTATATAAGCATGTAATTTGTGCTGACTGAGATGAATTGAAGCCTACTGTACAAATGTTTTCTTTTCTAGTTCCTACCAGTGTGACTTCTTTAGTGACTTTATCTTTTACTTGATGAGTGAAGAAACATTATAATTCTTGTCACATAATTGACTAATGGATAGCAAGTTATGTTCTTATCCTTTAACATAAGCTACATCTCTAAAGATTAGGGAACCTGTACCAAGGGTTTCATAACCCTTAGGTTTACCTGTCTTGCCTCCAACATAGATGACTAGTGATCCTTCTTCTTTCTTGTAGTCTTTTATTATGTTTTTTTTCCCAGTCATGTGTCCTGAGCATCCACTGTCTAAATACCATGTTCCATCCTGTTATTCCTGCAATTAAGGGTTGATACTTTGTACATGGTACCCACAAGTATGGATCATTACTTGTTAGTTTTGGGCACCCACATTTGAATAATTTTCTTGTGTGGGATCCAACATTCGAATGATTTGTGACCAGATTTGCCACAAATATAGCAGTAGATCCTTGGTCTTATTGCTCTAGGTGGTCTACTAGTGTGTTTTCATTCCCTCTGCTGCATTCTCCATGTGCAGACGGGTTTCTGATATGGTCTTCTCCATGCAGTATTGGAAGTATTGTTTCATACTGAGTAATTTGGTGCATACTGAGGTCTATGTGGCCTCTTGTTAGCCTCTATCTTATGATTCCAAGTTGTATGCACTTTGTGGTGTTTTGTACCACTTTGTGCTGGTGTTTTGCTCCAGGACTTGATCCTTTTAGGTTAAGCAGCATAGACTTTTGCCCTAATTCAGGAGAGGTTTTGCCCTTATGTAAAATTTTTACCGAGGTCCTTTTTATCTCTTTCTTACTTGTTGTGTCATTATCTGTTGTTGAATATGTAGCATCTCTCAACCAGCTTTTGTATCCTACTCCTGACCGATCACATAAGGATTGACCCATGTTTAGCATTTTTTGCAATCCCAGGGTCTTTCCATTTTATGTGTCTACTTGAGCATGCAGCTCAACATTTCTTTTTGTGAGTGTTTCTACTACTGCATTGAGAAGCTTTATCTTCTTGTCTGATTCCTTTAGCTCATTTTGGGCTACTAACAAGTCATTTGAGATATTGTCAATCTCTTCATATACCAGATTATAATTCTCTCTGAGATTTGCAATCAATTCGAGATTGTCTTTATTTTCCCATGAAACGGCAATAAAGTTCTCAAAGGTTTCTTGAAGAGCCTCCTTCAATTTCTCTAGAGTGGCATTTGAGTTAGAGAAATCAAATACCTTTTGCTTTTCGTCACATGTTGTCATGAGACAGAGGTATGCACTTGAGATTGTTTCTTTGTCATTTGAGTCTGTCTCACTTCTTTGACCTTACTTGAGATGTTCTTCTTTATTTTTATTTTATTTTTTTGAACAGCTTTCTGAATTTCTTGCCCATTAGTGCAAGTTCTTTTGAGATTGTCTGTTCACTTGCAGACGAGGTGTCACTGCTTTCCTTTTCTGTCATAGATCTCAGAATTTTCTCTTGTATTTTGAAGGTCAGAGCTTTTTTTCTTGCTTCATCAATTTATTTCTTCTGCTCAACTTTCAGATCATAAGAAAGGCCATGATCAATCGATGATTGATTATCTTCTGCATGCCAAAAGTTTGTTTGACTCCTTGAAGTCATGTGGAGGCGACATGACTGAACCCGATCTCAACGGTCTCATTATTGATGATCTTGGGTTGACTTATCGCACCTTCATATCAATGTATCATCAAAGTCCCATTGACACCCATGATGCTCTTCACGATTCCCTTGTTAATGAAGATGCGATGTACAACCGTCTTGCATCTCTCTTGCTCACCACAAGTGAAGCACATGTTGCTCACATCTCTGCAAAGTCTTCCAAGCAAATCCACACCAAATCAAAGAACAAAGATTTAAACAAGAAAGGGACAAACTCTCTTAGTCCCACTCTTCCTGTTAGGATCGATACACACAATGATTAAGCAATAAAGGAGGAGATACCAAATTAACGTGCGAACCCTCAAGAGGAAGAAAAACACACGGACGTCGATGAGATCCACTATTGAGAGAAACTGATTACAGATATTGTTGTTACAAAGACTATTTATAGACCAATAAAAAAAACCCTAATTCCTTAAATTCTGACTCACAAATAAAAGGTTTAAACCAAATTAAATTTAATCTCATGGAGAATAAAATCAAAACTCGAAGAAACAGTCGCACAAAGTTGCACGGCCTGTGCTCCGTCGCGCACGGCCACCAAACGCCCGTGCTCAAAGAACAACAAGAACACATCACGCACGGCTTGTACCATCTCCATAGTGCAATTTCCCCAATCCGGAATCAGGACCATACTCCAACAAATCTCCCTCTTGGAACTGATTCTCAACCCATCAACTTAACACAACACTCGTCACACTCGTCGACGACCCCATACTAACATCACATAGAAACAAGTGGCAGAAACTGCCGAAACTGACAATTTATTCCACATAGGCATATAGTTTCTTGACCTCTCAAACTGCTGATCTCCACCATGTGACTTATCAGCAACACAAATATTAGAGCCACTTCTTAAACCGTACCTCGGGTTCCTCACGCAATGTTGCCTTTTGCTCTTGTACACACGTCATCTAGGAAACTCTCCACGCTCAACGGTCTTCCTCAACCAAGAATTATAGGCTCTATCATACAACCCTTTCTCAGTTGTCCTCTTCGCAATCTCGCGATCACTCTTGATTTTGGAACCCTCTGTAGACACTTTCACAAAGTTCACACGCTTTCTCGTCCCATCCTTACGAGAGCTACTCTTTTGAACCAAAGGTATGCCAGACAATCGACATACCGCTAGCAACAACTTAAAAACTAGACACAACTTGATTACACCTTTCAAATGACAAAACATATACTATTCTACAACACAGGAAAGAGGAAGCAAGGATAACAATTTGACAAGTTAAAGCAACTGGGCTACTAACTCTCTTGGAAGGCCATACCGACAAGCCAGTAGTTCTGGCAATTACATGCTGTATTTGTAGACAATTCAAGGGTAAGACGAACTTTTAGTGCACTTCACTCTCATTTCCATAACCTGCATTGGATGATTGATACTAACAAGGACAAGAAAACAGGTAAAGCATACATGAACAAGACGCAGGCCACTACTTTCTATATCAACCCGGAAACAGAGGACGCAAAAGATCTGACAATGCAAGATGAGAATAGTAATCAACATAAGGTGATCATGAAAAGGTCGCTCAACCTACACGGCAGACCGTTGAAAAAGATCTTAAACAACAAAACAGGCTGACAATCGAGGACATCTTAGAGTGCAATTTACCAAAAGGAGTAAGTTGAAGGCAAAACTTATGATATGAAGGCACATTTATTCCCTTGAACATTAATGTCTTTATGAACATCTATGTGGACGAAATAGCTATATGGATATGTCTTCACATATATGAGCCTTACATACAGGTGAAAGAAATCGTATGCACATGTGTTGCCAAAATAACCAAAGTTTACGACAATCTTCCGTGGTATTAAAATGGTTGCCTCAGGTATCACGGCAAGGTCATAAAGCTAGGAAATTCTGCAACATGTCGTCGCTGTTGAACAGACTCTGTTAAATACACACAAATGTACGACTTGCAGAAAATAGCAAAAGACAAGTTCCTCAAAAGAGGGGAAAAAATTACTAATATGATATTCATGCATTCAAATCATGCAGGTAACGGATCACTATAGGCATTGAAGACTCAACTGGTTCTACCTCCATCGTGTTACTAAATACGGCAGGCGAACAACTGGAAGGCATCACTACACCAGAACTTATTGCAGACAAAAACCAGGTATAAACTATACCCCTAAATACAACTATAATAGGAGTCACATATTGTGTAACAATATTTATTGAACAGGTAGGAACCACATTAACTGAAGCAAAGGAATTGAAGAACATGATTGACTCCAAATGCATATTTCAGTTGAAGATAACAGAATACAACTTACGGACCAGACGTGAGGAGTACACCATCAACGGAATCTTCACCATTGAAGACAGCCCAACTGACCAACATGAAGGAACTGCTTCTGCCGACAACTCACAAGGTCCTAAAGCAGCTGAAAAGGAAGGGCCTTCAAGCCACAGACATGATGACAAGAAAAACAAAGGCAAATGATCAGCCGCAGACGAAGACCATGATCTGGCAAATAAGAGAAGACAGTGACCATCAACAAAAGAATCCAGACGTTGCCGTTTCTAAATAATACTTTCTCTAAATTTCGGCGTTCTATTTTCATGTCGGTGACAAAGACCAACGTCACCAACTGAACATTATTTTTCTTACCATTTCAATAAGTTCAGTTGGTGAGTTGGCACAACAAGCATCTAGATGTGGCTTTAGAATTTAACCACCTCTATTGTACTTGGGTGTGATGCTTTGCTCGATCATTACACTTGAATAACTTTCCGTCATAGCTTGGTGAATATTTGAATTACTTTCATCAGAATCTCAGGTAAACGTTCAACAAACTTTGACATTACCAACAAGGCAATGAGAATATAGATCAAGATGAAGGACAGGAATTCCACGAATTCCATCAGAGTTGCGTGTACGAGGCACTGCAAGGTTCGACAAATAGTGTTGTCTGAGATGCACAATGACAAATAATAAGAAACCAAAGTGTTGCTCTTGGCACACATGGTGCTGCAAATGGGCGGACTTATTCTACAGGGCAGCAACTTCAACTTCAAGGTAAGCATGACTGCCATCTTAAGGGTCACCTTTCAACTTTTAATATGAACGAGCAAAAAACAGCAGGGCATCTCTTAAGCCACTTCTTTCTGTTCTTGTAGGCTGACCTGTTTTCCTACCGAGAACCCGAGGAAGCCACGGGGCAACACAAACAAGTTCCCGTGTACAACTAAGCGCCTGCTAACTCTACAGCTGCAGTTCCTGCTGCAGGTTTCGGCTGGAATGATGCTTCGAACAATTTGGAGCTCACACTGCATCCTAATCTATTCCTGCTGCAGGTACCGGCTACCAAAACCCTTTTTTGATAAAATAATCTATTCCTACTTCTTAAGTTTTATATATGTCATGTTCACACTGCATCCCATACAAACCTAACAAATCAAAGTAAAAAAACAACATTCACAAAAATTCTGATGTCATCATTTGCTTGCAGGAGGTGTCATCACAAGAGGTGTCATCAGCGCTGACGGCGTTACCAAGGTGTTTGCAGGGGTTGATATTACCAACTGGAGTGGTCCTTGAATATCTAAATGATACAAAGGTAACGACTGCCACTATCTTGATTGCAGCTGCTCGATGTTAGTTCTTATTCATTATGTTGCTCTCACAGGATCAGGGAAGGAGGAAACGAGATGATCTTCTACCATTCGAAGGTCTCTGTTTTCTTCTCATCTCTTGCATATGTTTATGAAGCGATCTCCATGCGGAAGCTAGATCTTGATTGACACTGCATCCTAATCTAATCCTAATCTAATTGCAGATACCATCTACCAAAACCCTTTTCCGATGACTCCATTTATTCTTCTCCTTAGGTTTTCTATATGTCAAGTTGATACTGCATCATATACAACATTGACAAATCAAAGTCAAAAAGCAATATACACAAAAAAGCCACGCAGGTAGCACGGGTTGCAAACTAGTTCTTGCTAAAAATAGCCAGCCATTGTACATGCTCTACCAATTGGCATCAAGTGGTTTGCCTGATTCCTGGGCATTAGTCACTCCATAACCGTTAGCATCATGGTTTGTCCTGTTTAGATCATTTATCTATATATATAAAGCTAATGTAGTGTTTTTTGATATCAAAATTTTGGTTTCTTTGGTATCAAGTTTGATTGGTTCAATATTAATAACAATACATATTTATGATTATATTTAACCTAATTAATTTATAATGACTTTTTATTTTTCATTCATTTTTTTCACATATTTAATTTACAATGACACTTTATTTACTCTCATATAGGTTCCATTGATGTACATACATAAAAAACAACTCATCATTTATCCCATTTGTCACTTTAATGTGTTAGTATACAAATTAAGATAATTATTAGGTGGAACCTTCATTTTAAGAGTAAGTGAAATTCAAATACTTGACCTCTTTTTGTTCTATCAAATAACAAATGATCTATTTTACAAATATATATAAAAAAATTAGTACTTTTTTGATACCGAAATTTTGGTTTGTTTTGTTAACAAGTTAATAACACGTCATATTTATGAGAAAAGATTTAATAAATGAATAGTTATATATGTTATATTCAATATAAAGTTTTCCAAAATGTGTACATAATTGATAATATTATAAAATTATTTTGAAACTGGTAAAAACATAAATTTATATTATTGTATTTAAAAATCAGGTTAAAGACTTGTTCAATATTAATAGCAATTTAAGAAAACCCTTCGAGACATATGCATGCAAAAATTTATGAACCTCGATACCATGTACTCTTTCTGTCTTAAAAGAATTATAATCGATTGAGTTGACACGATAATTTATGTGTGTGTTGATTTTTACAATAAAGATTAATTTTTCATTTGACTTTTGTAAGTGAGAAGATTGAGAAAAAGAAAAAAAATTGTGTAATGAGTTGATGTGATATGACATAAATA
Organism: Drosera spatulata; assembly: GCA_035668315.1. NCBI lineage: Eukaryota > Viridiplantae > Streptophyta > Magnoliopsida > Caryophyllales > Droseraceae > Drosera > Drosera spatulata. Next base: position 9,144 of record JAOVYX010017458.1, read on the forward strand.
ACATGGGTGTTTTAATATTTTCGTAGAAAATATTAAAACAAATAATTTTAAATATTTTTGTATGACACGTCCTAATGGGTAGGGTTAAATCTAGAGATAGCTAATTTTAAAGTAATTTTCCTTTTTCGATAAGTTTATTTTATATTTTAAAATATGGATGTTCTGAAATTAGTTTGTTTATCTGGATTTAACCATTCTCATCCTAATTTAATAACTGTTGTAATTCTTATAGTACAGAGAAAATACAACACATCGTATTGCATCGATAGTCACTAGCGTTAGACTTATATGACGAGAAGATAAATTTACACCTGAATCTACAAGCTAGATCAAAGAACGTTACCGTTTCACTGATGCAGGAGCAAAACTGGAAGCATAGCTTGACCATCGGAAACAAATTCATCAATCGAGTCGTGCTCGACGTCCAAATCCAAGATATGCTTAGTTATTATTATTTTCTTACTGCTTCTATTTTTAGTTTGTTAATTATGCTTAGTTTGTTAATTATGCTTAGTTTGTTTTTCAATTCATATATTTCAACTTCCGATAAGGTCATGTTCTATATTATTTTCTTATTGGTTCTATTTTTGGTTTGTTAGTTATGCTTAGTTTGTTTTTCACTTCCTATATTTCAACTTTCAGTAATGTCATGTCCTTATTTTTCTCTTTCAATGTTTGTCCCTCTTTATAACAATAAAGATGAACTCAGATTTTTTTTTGGATAATATCTTTTCTTTTATCAATTTCATTTCACTTGAATCTAAAAATCCTCTTGTTTCAAGGCTTCAAGGATCTGATTGTACCCTTGAAGAGCTACCACTGTGATCTTGAAGAACCATAATTCCATTCTTAATTGCTTGTTGCGGTTTTCTCCCATAATTCACTATCAAACTCTCCTTGACTAAAGCGTCCCCAAAGCCGAACCGGCTATCTTGCATAGTCAATAATTCTTCACAAAACGATTCAGACAAAGCCCTTCCAAAACCCAAACCCACCCACCGCCCTCTCCGACGATGCTCCGCCGCTTCCTCCACACCGTCACCACAGCACACCACCGCCCCACCACCGTCGCCAACCCCAAATTCCTCCGAGACCGCGGCCTCGACCACGCGGTGGAGCGAGAGCTCCACCTCAAGCCAGCACTCTCCCTCAAAAACCTAATCAAATCCGAACCCTCAAAATCCCTCCCCCTTTCCCTCATCGTAAATAACAAGGACATTCTCGGAATCCCATTTCGCCCTATCGAATTTATCCGCCGGTATCCGGCCCTTTTCGAGGAGTTCTTCCCCGGAAATGTTAGGATCGAACCTCATGTTAGATTGACGGATGAGGCGGTTAGTATTGATAGGAACGAGATGTTGGTTTACGGGAGTGATGGGTTTAGGAAATCTGTGGCGGATAGGGTTTTGAGGTTGTTGATGCTTTGTAAGGGTTACGAGGTTCCCGTGAGATTGGTGGATAGGTTGAAGTGGGATTTGGGGTTACCGGATGATTATGTCGAGACGATTGTGCCGGAGTTTAATCATTATTTTCGGGTTAAGGATCGGAGGAATAAGGATTTGGCGGGTTTGTTGGAGCTTGTTTGTTGGGATAGGGACTTGGCGGTTTCGGTTATGGAGAAGAGGGCGATGAAGGGCGGGTCGGGGTATCAGAAGGGAATGCCGATTGCGTTCCCTATGAGTTTCTCGAAGGAGTTTGTGATGGATAAGCAGATGAAGAGGGAGATCGAGGAGTGGCAGAAGCTGCCTTATGTGTCGCCTTATGATAATATGTTCAGTCTGAGACCTAGGAGTGAGGAGTCGGATAAATGGGCGGTTGCGGTTTTGCACGAGCTGCTTCATATTTTTGTGCACAAGAAGAGCGAGAGGGAGAATGTGCTTCGGGTTGGTGAGTTTTTGGGGATCAGGTCGAGGTTTAAGCGAGCATTGGTGAATCATCCTGGTATATTCTATCTTTCTAATAAGAATGGGACGTATACTGTCGTTCTAAGGGAGGCGTATAAGAGGGAGTCGTTGATCGAGAAACATCCCTTGATGGAGATCAGGAATAAGTATATGCATCTCATGCATACTGTGAAGGAAGTTCAGAATTCCAAGAATGAGCAAAGCGTGAGTGAAAAACCAAAGCTTAATGAAGCCAAGGGGAATGAGGATGCGGAAAACAATGTAATAGATGAAGAGAGACATATGTCTGATTCTGAAGAGGTCGATAGTGATGATGATGACAACGAAGAGGAGGTGAATAAAGTTAAGAGATTAGAAGGGTCTCACATGACTATCTCGCAGCGGCGAGGAAGAGGGAGTGATCAAATGAGTTATGAGAGGAGGAGGAGGAGTCCGTTGATAACCGAAAAGCGTGGGAGAGAGCCGCATTTGGCAACCGAAAAGCATGCTAAACTGGGGAGGAGATTGCTAACTGAAAAACCTCCCCACCGAAGGCCTTTCAAGGACTCAAGGAAGAATTTGAGAAGCTGATGCAGGGGAATCTATGACAAATTACACAAGACGTAACATGTTTTTTTGTACTTTTAATCCATAACTTGATGTATGATTCATTCGACTTTGCCCAAGGGTTTGGATGATAAGTATCATGTTTATGAAGCCCCCTGTGTTTCTTAAATTCATGAATGAATGTGTAAATTGTTCAATCTGCACTTGTTGTCTATGTTTCCTTTTTCCGTGTGCTACTTTTGGTTGGATTGTTATGCCTTGGAATAAGAATAGCAACTTTTCATGGATTGGTGGTCAATAAACTTCAAAACAGAAATGAGCACAACTTGATCTGCTTGAAGATGGGTGACCAGTACAATAAGAAGAAAAGGTAACACATATAGCTTCACCATTGTTTCAAGCTGAATTCACAACAATCAGCCTATAATCCTTATTAAACCACTTAAGAAACTCGAGCCCGAAGATGGAGCCATTCTATGAAATTATACTGGCTAGCGAGTCTCTATGTAACTGTGGTTATGAAAACTGGGGAGGTGGCTGTCAATCCGCCATCAACCATCAAGTTATGCCCGGAGGTATATGCCGACTCATCAGAAGCAAGAAAGAGAGCAGCCTCGGCCACATGCCTCGCCTTCAAAACTATGCCTTTCAAGATTGCTGCTCCAGAAACCACAGCCTCGAGTCGAGCAGGCGTAGTATTGGTGGATTCACACGCAAGAGGTGTTGCAACCCCAAAAGGCGATATGCTATTGACCCTGATCCCATGCTTACCTAGCTCCTTACATGCTGTGCGGACAAGCCCCAAGAGGGCGTGCTTGGACACCGTATAAGCATGGGGTCCGTATCCTCCCATCTTAGAGGTCACGCTAGTGGTGCAAATGATGGAGCCACGGGTACTCTTGGCAATCATGGCTCGGGCAGCGAACTTGATGGTGGCAGCAACACCACGCACGTTGATGGCCATGACTTTATCAAATGCCTCGAGGTCGAAATCTACGATGCTGCTGTAGGATTCCATGATTCCCGCATTGCTATAAAGGACGTGCAAGTTTCCGAACTTCTCCAAGGTGAAATTCACGGTCTCCTCGACCTGTTTCTCGTCTCTTACATCGCAATGGTGGTAAGCCACCCTATCAGACCCGATGGAGGCGACCACTTTCTCTCCCAGTTCATCCTGAACATCGGCACCCACGACAAAAGCACCATGCTCAATAAACAACCTCAAGGCTTCCTCGCCTATCCCGCTTGCCGCGCCCGTGATCAGACAAACCTTACCTTCCAACCTGAAAGATACCAAAGTTAGCAGTAAGATTTATGCTTCAACTTGTTTCCATCATAAGAAGAGTTTATAGAATTTACCTTCTTTGTTGGGACATGACGGAGTAGGTTTGTTGTTCTCTTGATGATTTAGGTACAAGCTACAACTGTATAGAGACTGCATATGCGACTTTGATTTCGGTTCATATATCATTAACTTCAACATAAACTCAGTTATCATTCATATTGAAGTTTAACTTTTGAATAGATGAAGATATTCTTCTTTTCTTCTGTTCTTGAATGGTGTGCTCTACTATTATGTGATGAGTCGATGATTCTTCTGTTCTTGAATGGTGTGCTAATCCGGTCCCTAGAGCCTAAGCTTAAGATTTAGGAATCAATGCTCGTTTCCCCCAACCAATAACTGTGACTTTCACCGCAAAACATATTGAACAAATATTTTGATGTGATGTCTTCTTTTTAAAATTAGTTTTTCCACATGTATCAAATCTAGTGTGATATTGAAGACACAAATTCAATCTATATGTCTCTCCCATATGTGCCATTTATATGTTTGGTGTGTGGGTGTATGGGTGTATGGGTGGGGATTATAATAAATCTTTTATTATTAATTTGGATTTTTTTTTATAGAATTAATTTCTCGACAGTATCTTGTGTCACGGAATGCTTGGCTTATATTTTGTGACCTGAAAGTGGTTTGCGAGACGAGTGGTGTCGATGAATCGATTTCCTTATAACAATCTCGTCGAGTAATACATGGTGACTAAAGATCAACAACTTATGCTTTCAGCAAAAGGCTAAAGCTATGTGGAAGGTAAAAGTTACTGAACATTATGTTACGTACGGTGAAGGGTGTCTGAAGTCTGATCATTAGAACCTATGCTGCAAAATAGACTGACCCAAATCCACTGTAGAGTATTTATTTCTGGAACCTCAAAGGCGCACGTCGTGGTTTGCTAGGAAGAAAGCGTGACCAAAATGAGGCATTGATGGTGTTAGGTGCCGATTCGAGTCCATAAAATCAATTGATGGATACCCAAGTAGGGCCTAAGTACAACGTCTCCTTAATGAAAATTAACACTAACTGTCAAAAAATTTTGAGAGGATAACTGATGATGAAAAATTTTAAGATATTAAATTGAGAGAATCAACGTAAATAATATATGAACTAGGTGGGGATTCCGAATATGGAGAAAAACCCAGAACATCAAAAATCTTGATAACAAAACATTATATAACAAAATGATTAGAGATCTTATTAAATCGTGTTATCTATCTATTGACTCTTTACGTGGATTGTGTATACAAAACAAGAGAAGATATATATTCTGCATAAAACCTCTGTCATGGCTCGCACGGCCTGCCTGGATCGTGTACAGTGCCTCAAAACAACCAACGACACGGCCGTGTGCATTGTGCAGGGGCACGGCCACCCCAACCCATGTACAGTGCCTCAAGAAAGTCGTGATGCACGGTCATGTGTCATACGTACGACCCATGCCGAATCATCTCGACTTTCTACTCATTCATATTGTTTTCTTCACATAATAATAACATTAACACGGATTTATATCATATTAGATATCCCGTTTCTCTTGAGCAGAACCCTCATACTGACTCAACATGGCATATCTATCGAGGACATGAAATAGTTGACAACCTCAACAGATAACTCATTGATCGTAAAGGAATGTTAAAAGGATACTCGTTAGATAAGAGTTAGTTTCGTGACAAATACTCTATCCGTCCAATAATACTTATAACCGTTTGATCCAACACGAGAATTTATGTGTGTTTAATTTTTATAGAATTTGATGAGAAAAAAAAGATAATGAATATAATGTAATAAAATATGATTGATATGATTTTTTTATATTAAATATTAATTAAAAAGAAAAGATTATAAATAAATTAAAATAAAAAAATATTATATATATTATGAAAGGAATGGAGTAATCGAATAACTCTTTCTACCGTTCGAATCTACGTGTGGTTTGACACTACGATAATCTTATGCTAGCTAGTCTCGTCGTACTTACAAACATGACACGACGTGACACCTCATTTCGAGAAATGTCAGCTTTAGCTTAGCTTGTGGCCCTATAAGAGTACCCCTTTTCATCCCTTTTACAGCTTTGATCCATCTCTCATCACAAACATCCTTCAACTCTAGTGTACTAACCAAACAAGCCAAGAACCAAGTGATCATGGCCATGATCACTTCACTTCTATCTTGTAGTCCTACACATACACATATCCTCTTCATGCTAGTATTATTTTCTCTTCACACAATGCCAAAACAAGCAACTGCAACGAGATCATTACATGGGATGTTTGCATTTGGGAGCTCAATTGTTGACAATGGCAACAACAACAACATTGCCACTCTAGGCAAGGCAAACTATCTCCCTTATGGTGTGGACTTCTGTCCTCCTCGTCCGACCGGTCGGTTCAGTAATGGCAAGAACGTCGTCGACCTCCTAGGCGACTTGCTTCGTATCCCTCTTCTTCCTCCGGTTTTGGACCCGATGACTAAGGGGTCTCGTATCCGCCATGGTGTCAACTATGGCTCCGGTGGTGCCGGCATACTCAATGACACCGGCTCCGTCACGGTAAATATATTAGTATTCCTTTTTTATTTTATTTTTTTAGAGTTTGATTGTGTAATAAGCGCATTTCTCATAGGCAACACTGTTCGTTTACTTCTGTAATAGATATAGCAGTGCAATCCTGATGTACTTTTTATAAACTTAAAGCTGTATAGTGTAATGGTGTTATAACTATAATCTGCAAGTCAATGATTGGTGGACCAGTCTGCATTTGTCATTGCCCGATAAATTTAAAATGCAGTATCAACGGTGGGCTAAACAATCAATCTTGTAGCATCATGGTTCCAGATAAGTACATTGCCGGAGATGACCCAAAACATTAATTGGATTGAATCAAATTTGGCTATCTATGTTTGGATTCTGACAGCGGGCAACTTTGAATCCTATTTCTGGACTTAAATTTGAATAGTACGTTGAGCAAATTTGACAACAAGTTCTGAAGTCTAGAAGATCCAGAAATATTATTTTGTTATCTTAAAATAGGAGTTCTGGAAACACATGTTTGTGTTCTGATGTTGCTAAAAAGGTGGAATATCTTGAAATTCCATGGCAGGGCATGGTGATGAATCTGAATCAGCAGATTAGCAAATTTGAGGACGTGACTTTGCCAGAGCTGGAATTCCTTTTGAGCTGCACGAGGGAACAGATACTTCCTCGCTATCTCTTCTTCATCGCGGCCGGAGGAAACGACTATCAGTTCAATTACTTTCCTAACGGCGGCTCTACGCCCAACTTAAGAAATTTTACGGAAAATCTTATTGCAGCTTACTCACATCGCCTCAAGGTGAATATCCAACGAATATTCAATCCTTGAAGTCGTAATGAAATATATTAAGACTCTGGTTTTCTATGGTAACCCAACTGTTTATAGTGTTCAACAACTATCTTGGTGGTCAATATTAGAAACCAATAGATACAATGGTGTTCTGGGTTGCACTTGTGTATCAGGATTGCCAAAAATTGTCCAATGACAAGTTTATAAGCATCGCATATTATGGAATATGCAGAGATTGTACAAGTTGGGAGCTAGGAAGTTTGCACTGCTCGCAGTGAATCCCATCGGATGCGGTCCTGTCATCAGGGCTAACACTCCAGGAAACCGCTGTCAATCGAGCCTGAACTTGGCTGCTAGGCACTTCAACAAACGATTGATATGCTTAGTGGATACGCTCAATGATCAGTTGTCCGGATCTCGCTTTGTTGTTATCAATCCTTACTATATCATCATGGATATCATAGATCATCCTGCTTTAAAAGGTACACTCGATCTTCGATAAGGAGATCAAGGCAATAGCTCTGTTATCTGAAGCTCTGAACACATCAATAAACTTAATGATCAGTTGTCTCTTAATTTTCAGGTTTCAGCAAGGTGAAGAGTGCTTGTTGTGAACTGTCCATAACCGGTATACTTTGCAAGGCGTTTGGTGAAATTTGTTCAAACAGGAACAGCTTTGCTTATTTTGATGCTCAACATAGCACTGAAGCAGTGAGCGCTATCATAGCATCTACAGCTTATTCTTCCACCAATATCACTCTAGTTTATCCTACTAATGTTCGACAACTATCCCAACTATGATCAACAGTAGTGATGTTTGTTGACCTTTTATATGCGCTTTCATTTCAACTCTTTTGATATGAAGTTAGATGTTGCTCATGCATTGCCTTTGTCACGCCTAGTCTGCTTTGTGATTAAACATTAACATTGTCTTAAGGTTCCCCTAGTATCCTTTTTCCGCTTCCTAGGCACTTCAAACCGGTACTTCATAGACCAAACAAGCCCACATGCAACAATGCAAGAGAAATGGAAGATGATACAATCATACAAATAGATTCATTTCCTGTTGATATACAAACATACAGCTTATGTGTTGATTCCAAAATAATCAAGAACCTCACGACATTTCACACAAACGCTCGGAAGAATTACAACATATGATATGCCATACAAGCACAAACTGGGCATCGAGAACTGATCTAGTACAACTATGATCCCCAGAAAGTCGCTAAACATCGCAGAATAACAGGGAGTTACACAAGAACTATAGCCACATATTCACAGTTTCCAGCATCTTGCATCATGACCAGAGAAAAAACTTGGGATTTATATGAGAACGAGCTGAACTCAAAAACCATTCAGCTCTTCCTGCTTCTTGGCCTTCCCGCGAGGGAGGGGGTTTGGTGATCGTGCCGCCGAGGGCCGCAAGGAGAAGGAGGCGTGCGGTGATGGAGGAGTTTAACTTTTTAATTAGTGATTTAGATTAGTCATCATAATTTTGGTTAATCATCAGAACGATTTGTTCTAATTAACCTTTTTAGTTCGTTTCGATTATTAATGTTGGTCAATTTGATCGTTCATGTTTCCTTCTTACAACCTACTTCTCTCACTCTTTCGATTACATTAGATTTTTCTTAAAAATTGAAAGTTTTTTCCACTGATTTTTACATTAGTTCTGTTTTTTTCCTTTTTTTATTTGTTTTCATTTTGGTTTTTCTTTTAGATTTGTTTCCACCCTTTTTTTCCTAAAAAAATTTAGATATTTTTCTTTAAAAAATGAATAGATTATTTAAAATAAAGTCTGAATTATCAATAGATGTCATTTTTAAATTTTATCTATTAAAATATGATGCCTATATAACAATTATCATTTGGTTTTTCAAATCAATTAGGTGACATAATATTTTTTCTTTCCTAAACTCAAATAAGGTGATTGAGTAATTCTTGATACTTAAAATCTTATGTAACACTTTTTCTTTTTCTTTTTCTAAGTTTTTTTTTTTTTTGAAATTGAGGTAACACTTAATGATAAATAAGATGAGTTTTGTGAATTTCTTATGATTTGTCGTTTCTCATGTTCGATGTCAGAAAATTTTTGTTATTATATATATAATTGATTCAATTAGATTAGATTCGCATTACTTCATTAAATTGCTAACACTATTTGTGAGTTATTCATAAATCATTTTGAGCTTTCATCCCCCATTTTCAATCAAAGATTATAATAATATATTACACATGGTGATGCACCAAATATTAACCATTTTAACAATAACTTTCTTTTTTAGAATCATTTTATCCATAACTTGATTTATTCTCCGGGGAAAAAAAAACTATAACTTGATAAATCATTTTACATAATTTATTTAAACCGCATCAATTAAGAACTCTATAAAAATGAAAGACATCGACGAATTGTGTATCGATTCAACTACATGCAACTACTTATATTTTTACCAATCGATACAACTACTTATACTTTAATCTTTAATCATCGATGTAATTATTTATATATAAATAAAGGAAAAGTGTTCATGTGACAAGCAGAAGCTAACAAAACAATTTACATCATAGAAAATCAAATTTTAATATTTAAAAAATGATCAAAATTTAATTTAAATGAAAACATGTGATGGGGAAAGGTCTATACCAGTTTTTTGGCTTATGCATGTAGTAACAACACTCTCCCCTATGTATATGTTATACCTATGTGGTTTAGGTTCTCACGAGCAAAGTCCTAATTGATACTAACGGAGTCTCTGATATTATTTATTTAAAATTATGAAAATTAAATCGATATAAAACCTAAAAATATTTCATAAAATAAAATGATCTTTTTATAAAAGGAGTATTATATTCAAATGAAATAAAAAAAGAAATAAAAGTCAATTTTTTTTGGTTTTGTTACTATATCAAAGGATGGTTATTTTGATGATTTTTCAAAAACTTCTTCAAAAGCTGTAATTTAGGATAGCTCGAGTATAAAATCTTGTTTATAATTTTGGATGAAGGGGGAATAATTTATATCTGGTGGTTCCGTACAAAGAAAGTGGCTAATAGTATATTTGTATTTTATATTATTATTTTAAGTTTGGTCCTTTCATATGAGAGTAATGGAAAGTTTACTATAAACAAACTTAAGTATATAATTTGGACTCAATTTTTGTAGTTTATGACAGACTACAATATTTGATATTTGTTTTGTTCTTCAAACACTCAACAGCACAAGTATATTTGTTTTATCTCGACATAATTCATCATATCATTTTTAAATAATTTGGACTATAATGTGTGGTAATTTTTTTTCAAAGTCCCAAATATTTTCATGATTTTTTTCCCGCAATTGTAATCATCAACGAAAATTTTGTTTCTTTTTCGGGTTTTCGGGAGCATCATATCAATTGCATGCAATTTGCTTTTGTCGTAACTTCTTATTATCAGCACTACTTAAAATAAATTAAAAAAAGAATTATTTATTAGTCATCAAAAACTAAAATAGTAATCAATTCATCATATCCTATTCTCTTATTTACCAATTAGTCATTTATCAAAAATATGACTTCAGTTCAATAAGAAAAGATAATAAATTATTATTAAGATCAAACCAAATATGATCAAATCTATTATATATATATATATATATATGACAATGGTATGACAATGGATTTTGTGTCGTTTTAAAATCTTTAATGAATAATCGGATAATTCAATGTAATTTAAATTAAAAAAATCTTTAGCTAATTAATTCTCGATTTTTGAATAAGAGATAAATGATTGAGATCAAATGTTAAAATTTTTTAAAGATCCTTAATTAAAAAAAAGTTTGAAAACATCCAAATGTCAAACCATCTTGATGACAAATAGTATGACAAACGAGATGACATGACAGGGTATTTGGGTCATGTTAAAATCTTTAAATGACAATCGTGTGATTTTATGTAATTTAAATTAAAGAAATCTTTGTCTAATTAATTTTCGTCCTTTAATTAAGAGATGAACGATTGAGACTAAATGTTAAAATTTTTAAAGATCTTCTATTAAAAAAAGTTTAAAATTTTTTTACAAATTATTTCTTAGATGAAAATAATCAACCGTTATAATAAAACTAAAAGATTATTATGTAATTTTTTTCTTAAATAAAAATAATAATAATTATATCTTATATTAATTATTAATCATCTAACTATAATAATATCTATATTATATGAAACGGTTTTTTATTTTATTTTATGAGTTGATATTATAATATTAGGTCTTTAATTTTTTGAATTATATCTTATCGTGCAAAGCACGAGTTAGTAATCTATTGATAATTAATAAATTAGAGGTGACTAACTATTAACTAAAAGAAATTCTACCGGTGATGGAACCGAGTCTCTGAGGGTTTTCTCTCTAAAGTGGTGAGTCTACATCGGGGAGTCTATGTTGTCGGAAGGATTTCCGGCCTATGGAGCCAAAGCATGACGATAGTTTACAAGGGGAAGATCCGATGGTGGGGGATATGGTGGAGGAGTGCATGAGAGAACCAGGTCGTAGATTCAAATTGTCGGAAGAGGAACGAGAATTGGTGGATATCAGCCATAATCTTGTGAACGACGATGACGACGCTGTGGATAGGAAGGTGGTTGCAAAGCTATATGCAACAAGGAGTGTCTCCATTGAAACTCTCAAGTCATCAGTTATCAAGGCATAGAGCGTGACAGGAGGCGTTGAATACAAGACGATGAGAGATATCGTCTTCAAGTTTCAGTTGATAAAGGACAGGGATCGAGTGCTCAATGGGAACCGTGGCTCTATGATAACCACTTGTTGTCCTTGAAGAAGTATGAGATCTTGAAGAGGTTGGAAGATTACAGCTTTGATGAGATACCTATTTGGGTATAGTGCGAAGGTTTGCCTCTACGGTATATGAAGCTTGGCGTCGCCATTGCAGTCGGACAGAAACTTGGTAGGGTGCTAGAGGTAGATGCTGATGATAATAGAGACTCGAAAAGGGCAAGCTTGCGAGTCAAAGTAGAGATTAGCATCAAAAGGTCGCTGATGAGAGGGATCTGTGTGGCGTTACGGGCTAGCCGAAAGTTATGGGTTCCAATAAAGTACGAAAGACTATCGCTTTTCTGTTTTAGGTGTGATGTGATCGGCCGTAGAATGACAGAATGCACCGATGAGTGAGAATGGTCTTTCGATAAGGAAAGGTCCAGTTGAGGTATTTCAGTTCGGTCCGTGGTTGCGAGCAAATCCAGTTCAAAGAGGTACTAAAAATCAAGACATATGGGAGATATGGGGAAATATGGTAATTGCTGAAAATTTCTTGCCGTTTCATTTCAGCAGTGGTCAAAATGAGGGTGTGGAAACAAATCTGGCCAGTTCGGAAACAATCCCAATGAAACAGGCAATAGGTAGTCAGGGGGAGAATGATGAGCCGGTAAGAGGTAAAGCTGGATTAAAACGGGCCCAGCCCAATTCTAGAAACAAGGAAAACGGGCCGGATCGGGTGGAAAGATTAGCTATGGGCAATAACGTAAGGGGGCCGAGTGGAATAGGAATGTGGAAGCTGGTATAGAATGGGCCTAAGCCCATGGAACATAATGGGCCGGATCCTATTGTCCTAGGCTATAAGAGAGCTTTATTAGATGTGACGAATTGTTACAAGAAGAGAGCTAGAAGGGATGTGGAAGACAATGGTGTCCTTACGATGCAAAATTCACTTAAAGCGACTTCCCGAGGGTCCTTTTTGGGAGTGTCATAAATAGAAATGGCCATCCGGTTGAACTGAATGGTACAACAGTTATGACGCTCAAGGTGACCCTTGAGACAAAAATTCCCCATTTAGTTTTCCTATCCTAAACTAGGTTACGTCTTATAGATCTGTATTGGTCGAAATGAAAATTGGGCTATAGGAATGGGATAACAGTGGAAGGAAAATCGCTAATCCCCGAACTCACCCTCAT